>HG992016.1:19482329-19489829 GCA_905220435.1 Amphipyra tragopoginis
TTAATGTTATAATGTTAATACCTTATTTACTACTGCTACATGTCTATACTTTTGATTTTTACAACAACTTATACAACTATTCTTATTTCTAAAACAAACTTTATAATTTTGTACAGTAACTTTTACATATATCTACTTTATTTCTGTTACAATGTTGATACCTTATTTACTACTGCTACATGTCTATACTTTTTGATTTTTTACAACAACTTATACAACTATTCTTATTTCTAAAACATTGCTTACATTTATTTATACATCATTGATAGTAATGTTTAACATCAATATGCTGCATGATATCGTGTAAACATTTTTTCTTATACGCTTTTATTTCTTTTAATGACTATTTTACATATTTTCGTGCAATATTTTAAAAAATCGTCTCTATTTTTGCCCGACATTAGCGCCGGCGTGTTCTCGGCATTTATTGTAGTATCTAATTGGTGTTCTGCATCAAAACGTTCTCTTTCGAAGACCGGACACGTGAAAAGAATGTGCGGAACCGTTTCGGCCTCTGCAGGGTCACATATGCACGACGGGCTCCCCTTGCACTTGAAACGGTGCAGATACTCTGAGAACCCGCCGTGCCCCGTCATAATTTGCGCAACTATATAATTCATTTTGAATTTTCTAATGGCTCTAAACGCCGCCACCGCATCCGGGAAGAAGAGTTTGGTGACTGAGGCTGTTTCCCCAACTTTGTATCGCCGGTTCCACTCGTCAAGCGTTTCCTTTCGGATGTATCGCTTGACGTGCGAAACCGGGCACAGGTCATAATCCGGCTTTCGTTTGGAATTTCCAGCGGCCTCCTTTGCCAACACGTCGGCCCTCTCATTCCCCTCCAAACCAGCATGAGCCTTGATCCAGAACAAGGTCACTATCTTACTCTGTCCAGATATCTTCCTGAGGTTTGACCTTGTTTCTGCTGCCAGGTGGTGGTGTCGGTCATGGTTCTGTATGGTTTGGAGGGCCGCCATGGAGTCACTGAAGATTCCGAACGACTGCGCACTGTGCTTCAGGATTACCCTGGTCGCTACACAAACTGCCAGGAGTTCAGCCTGGTAAACCGTGGAGTACTGTGGTAGAGCAAGTTTGCGGGTCTTGGTTTCGACGTCACCAGTCCATATGGATAGTGCCGCTCCAACCCGACCCCCAATCTTGCTCCCGTCTGTAAATATACGAACATCGATCCCGCTCTGGGCATCGAGTTGCTCCTGGTTTACCAGGCTGACGATCCTCAGCTCGGTGCGCTCCGCAGGGTGTGGGGCATCCATTGCCGACGCGGTTTGCTCCACCTCTCTGCCAGCAAGTGCTGGCTGAGGCACGCCCCTCCTGGCTTCATACAGTGCTGCTGCCTCTCGAACCCGAAGGTCGAGAGGGAGTATTCCAGCCAGCACGAGCGCAGAGTTTAGGGAGACCGTGCGGTACGCCTTGCACAACTTTTGCGCAATCCCACGCTGCACCGCTCCCAGCTGCTTAATAATCCCCAGTTTTGCGGCGGCCGGTGCCCACACGCTTGCAGCGTACAATATTATGGGCTCTACTGTGGCCATATATATAATTCTTATGACCTCCGGGTGGAGGCCCCAACTTGCTTTTGCTGCCCTGGTTAATTGTTTGTGTATGTCTATTGCCTTTCTGCATACATTTGCGACGTGCTTGTTATACGTTAGCTTGTTGTCGATGGTGACACCCAGTATCTTAATTTCGTCGGACATTGCGATGTCGATCCCGCCCATGCTCAAGCGCGGAGTGTCGTACTTCAACTTATTAGTGACAACCATGGCATTCGTTTTGTGTGGTGCGAATTTTAATTTGTTTCCGACTCCCCACGCTCGAACATGTTCGAGAGCGGCATTCGCACGTCCTTCGATCTCCAACGATGTGTCACCATCGAAAACCAGCACTACGTCGTCCGCAAATGCCTGGCAATAGTCATGTCTGGCTTCTAGACTCTTCAGGAGCGGGTCCAGCAGTAAATTCCAGAGTAATGGTCCTCCTATTGAGCCCTGGACGCATCCCTTTCCTGTGGCTTTACCGAACTCTTCTCCGGCGTACCTGACTCTGACCCTTCTATCCGCGAGGTAACTGTCGATGACCCTCCTCAGACCGAGTGGACACTTTTCCTCAGCCAGCCGGACCCTTATTGCCGGCCACCAGGCGCTATCGAAGGCTCCCTCTATATCCAATGAGACTATTGTGACAATTTTCTTGCTTTTCAGCTTGCTGTTTACGTGCTGCATTAGTGTATAGAGGGAGTCCTCGGTGCTCCTTTGTGGCATGAATCCGTACTGGCGAGTACTCATCCTCGGAATTAGATGGAATTTGAGGCGGGCCACCAGCATCTTCTCGTAAATTTTTCCAAGTATCGGCAAAAGGCCGATTGGCCGATACGACTTCGGGGTTGTGTAGTCCTCTTTCCCCGGCTTCTTCAGGACTACAACCGTTGCCACCTTCCAGATCTCAGGGAAGTGGTGGTGCTTCAGACAGCTGTTTAGAAGGGCCAGAGCCACCCCGGGGTCACTCGCGATAGCGTGGCAGCATATGTCGGCCGTGAAGCCATCAGCTCCTGGGGCCTTCTTCGGGTTGAAGGACCTGCATGCCGCCATAAGTTCAGCCGTTGTGAATGTTGGTTCACACAGGTCATCTTGTTCATCAACATTCACTGTGTTCGCTTTCTCTCTTATCTGGCGGTGATGCAGAGTGTCCATATCCGTGCAGTCCTCAGGATAGAAGGTGTCGGCTAATAGCTTCACGGAGCCCTTTGCGTCCAGGACATCCCCATTCATAACCAGCGGCAGGTCCTCTTCTCTTCCTCTAGTCCTTCCTATAACCCGGTAAATCCCTTCCCAAACTCCTTCCCTATCCTGCGTGGTGCAGAATTTCTTCCAGCTCTCGACTTGAGCCCTTTGTGCCTCCAGTTCATACTCGTTCTTCAGTTTCAAGTATTCTTCGACGACCTTCGATCTACGGGACGGTGCAGCGCATCTGACTCTACGCTTCCTGGTGGCTACCGCCTTCTTCATCTGTTGGAGTTCCTCAGACCACCACGGCAAGGTAAGTTCTTCGCTATTTTTCTTCAAGGGCATTGATGACAAACACGCATTGTTAATTATCTCGCTGTATTTGCAGATTGCTGCTTCCAGTTCGACAGCCGAGGGAATTTCTTCAATTTTGGCTTCCGTTAATTCGTGTTCGCTTAGCAATTGGCTGAGTTTCTGACGAAACTCAGACCAATTTGCTTTCTTGGTGTTGAAGAGCCGTGTTGTCCTGTTGATTTCAATGCCCTTGGATCTCTGAAGTTTGATGTGGAACACTATACTGTTGTGGTCTGAGCTCGTTAGACCCTCATCTACCTTCCAGCCGTCCACCAGGTCCAGTATGTCCGTCGAGCAGGCAGTTATGTCGACATGACTGCAATAGCGTTTGCCGCCTCTGACCGTATCGAAGGTCGGAATTTCCCCTCTGTTGAGTATGTTCATGCCCAATTCGTCGAGAGCCCCGGCTACTTCTTCGCCTCTATGGTCGATAGTCAGGCTTCCCCACCAGGTACTTTTGGCGTTAACATCTCCTCCAATGACCCACCTTTTTGACTCTGTCTTTTCGTCAATCAGTTTCAGTCTCTCCAGGTATGGTTCTATTGGCTGGTCTGGTTCGAAATAGAGGGATACCACCGTGATCCTCCAGGCACTGGTCTGAATCCCCACAACAACGATGTTATTTGTTGTGAGGTTTGGGTACTGTATTACTGTTAGATCCTTGTCGAAGACTGCTATTGCAGCTTTTACAGTCCCATCTCTTACGTCAGTGCTCTGGAAGATCCGGACGCCTCTGCGATTCTTCATCGTTCTGGTTCCGCCCACATAAGGTTCTTGGAGGAGTGCTATGGCGACGCCTCGCTTCGTGGCTTCTGCCAGAAGCTCATCTGTCGCCAGCCTTTTTCTCTGGAGGTTGGCCTGAATCAACTTGTAGGAGTTTGGGTTTCCCGGGGTGCCCTTAGCAATACGCCACGGTCGACCGGGCCAGTTCGTCCCATTTGTGCCGTATTGGGCAGTCGTGGCTAAAGGCATTGTGATCAGCGTGGTCTAGTTTAGCTCTAGTGCAGTTCTGGCATTTGGGTTGGACGCCCGCGAGCCAGTCGGCGCATTCTGTCTTTAGGTGCGGTCCGCCACAGTGGCTGCACAAGTCAGCCGGTTCCTTGCAGAATTTCCTGCCATGTCCGTATCCCAGGCAGCGCGTGCATTGGACCAGTGGAGTCTGGTCCTCCACCCTGACGCGCTGGAGGTCTACATGGAGGAAACCGGCTTCTGTCGCACGTCTCCATATTGTTGGCGACACGCTGATCACAATGTGACTGGTGTATTGGTTCCTGGTCCTTCTCCGGTACTTCACTTCAACCCTCTCCTGGTCCTTTTCAAGATTTTGGAAGAGACCCCTGTTCTGGTTTTTCAGAGCCTTTAATATGTCCTCGTCTGAGTTCACCGAGAGGACGCTCCTGAGAATCAACAGCGGGTCTCTGTTTATCATTTCCTCTACGTTGAGGTCCGGTCTTTCTTTACCAAGTTTGTTTTTAATTTTGTTTCTTTCTTCCTTGGTCGCGAAACCCATGATAATCTTTTTATCCTTCGCCTTCCTTACCCTTTCCACTGTCACCCATCCCTCTTTAGCGTCCACCGTTTTTCTTACCTTGTCTAGCACTTCATCCCCTGACTCTTTATCGTCCTTCGAGGTAACGACGATCGAGTGCAGCGTACTTCGCACATCTGTTGGCTTTCCGCGGTGAGTCATCGTTACGCTCGCGTAGGTGGCAGGTTCTTTTCTTTCTCTGCTGTCCTTTTCTATTGTTTCCTTGAGTTCTTCCATTTGCCTCTTGCTTTCCTGTAGCAGCTTTGAGTGTTGCTCAATTTGTGCTGCTAACAGGTTTTGGTCGACGGAGAAGGTGACATCGGTAGAAGTGGAAGTGGAAGTTTCCTTTTCCGTCTTATCCGTTTTGTTTGCACCCGCTCCCGAATTTTTTGCCTTTGCGTCCTTGTCTGCCTCTTTCACCAATTGAAAGAGTCGCTCCAGTGCCTCCGTGATCCCGTTTTTAATTTCGGTTTTGAGATTTCTGGAGCTGCTCAGATGCAGCTTTGCTTTGTTTAGGCAGGCCCTTGCCTCTGCTGGTCTATCTGCGTAGTGCTTTTTCGGCGATACAAGGACCTCCACCGAAGCTCTGCGCGTAGGGAGGGTTTTAGTCTCCTGCGACTGTGTTGTTTTGCCTGATGTCTTAGCAGGTCCGGCCTGCGACGTCTTTTCTATTTGGCTAAGAGGGGTGGGGTCCGCAGTGTCGGCTCTAGCTGCTTCCCACTCTCCTATGCTACGTCTAACGCTCTGAGCGGTTGTTTTGGCGTTAGTGGGGGATTTTTCACCCTCCGTCTTTTTAAGGGGGGTCCTATGCCCGAACATGTTGGAGGTACGCGTCAAATATAAAAATGTCAATTAAAAGAAATAAAAGCGTATAATGTACAAGTTGTACAATATCAAAGGTCTCTGTAAATGGAGACCACACAGTCAATGTGCAGTTTAAAAATAACGTTGTACACTTAAAACGAAAGGGGATAAAATAAAGTTCCGCTTTCGGTCGTGAAAAATGCAGTCTCTAGAGCAAAAAACTCTTAAAACTCTATGTAGAGTCTTAATTCTAGCACCGCTGGGTAGAGCTCGCCGAGCCCGTTTCAACAAACCCAAACACCATGCACCTAGTCCTAAGGGTTCCGGAGCAATCGCTGTTAAAGTTTTTGGTTTTTCACCAAGATGGCGGCCAGAAATCTGGTTAAAACTCGATTACTCCGCAACCAATAGGCCGAATTCACTCGTGTTTGGGCTTATCCTGTTGTGCTCGACGAGGTCCATGCACCGGTGAACTTTTCAGGACAAAAATTTTTCAGCTCCTGAAAAATCCCGTAAGCTGGCCCACCCGCAAGGGCAGCAGTAGACCAATCCCGGAGAGCAACTCCCGTCGCTCTGCGACCCCCCGTTGCCGAGATATAAGGGTTTGAGTTTTAGCCAAAATGGCGGCGCAGCTGTCAAAGTACCACTTTGACAGGTATTATCTCGGCTTCGGATGGTCACAGAAACCTCGAGTTTGGGCTCCCCTGGACTGGGCCGACCCACTCCTTCGTGTGGGACAACTTTCAGGATCCTGAAAAATTTTTAGCTGAAACCGCCTGAAAACCGGCGCGTCGGACCGAGTCCGTCTCCCCACACAATAGTGTGGAAACGGCAACTCTCTACGACCACTAACTCCGGAGCTACGTGGCGTCAAAGTTTGCCAAGATGGCCGCCGAGCTGTCAAATGCCTGCTTTAATTGGCTGTAGCTCCGCAGCCGTTTGTCGGAGAGAGTTGCGGTTTTGGATGTGGATACGGGACCGACCCTCCGCGCACACCCAGACCGGTTTCAGCGCTGAAAAATTTTTGGCCTGAAAAATTCCTGAAAATGATCTTGAAATGTTCCCTCGGATATTCTACTAACGACTGTGAAAATCCGAGTTTGTTACGCCCAATAACTTCGGAGATATTCGCAACTTAGTGTTGGAACCGAAGAAACCAAAATGGCTGAAAAAAGCTATTTCCGTTGATATTAATGTTATTGAGCGCAACTTTGGGCTTAAACTATACACCTTACACCTAAAAAAGTTAATCCCGTTGTCAAAATTAATTTATTTCTATTTAATTCTATTTTATACCAAAAAATAACAAAAAATTCAATAACTTTGGAACCGCTTGTCCAAAAATTTTGCAAAAAATACCTAATAATCTGTAAATTACACACAATATAACACGAAATTAATTTTTTAAAATTTTTAAGATTTTCCTATTAAAATAAATAATATTAGAGAAATTACAATTTTTTAATTATATATACTGAACCAATAGACCTAAAAATCTGGTATCTTCGGGATGTCTTCTTCTTCTGAGCGCGCAGGGGATAGCAGTTGAAGATTTTAAAATTTGTCAATATTTCAGGACTTATAAGTGCCCAAACTTTCAATTTTCAATGATTTTTAAAATAAAAAGTACCTGATTAAAAATTTATTTTCTTCTTGAAATAGCTCCCTCCTGTAGGCCTCTTGCGTACTGCAAAATTTCAGGCAGCTACCGCCTCTCTTTGTGGTTTTTCAGGACACGTGTTTTTTGTTTTTTCCTGAATAACTTCTTTGTTCTTGAATCCAGGTGTCTTCGGAATGTGCCGGAGCAAAGGGGAAGTTGTTCCCCTCTGTTTTCTAAAAGAAAAACAGGGGGTCCTCGCTCTCGTTCAGCCACAAATGCGTGAAGTGTCCTCCACTTGAGAACTTAACCTCAAAATGTAGGCTTTTTCAGCTGTTTCACAACACTGCACTGCAATCCGGCTTTCAAATTTCACTTGTGAGGATGGGGGCAACTTTTCCCCACACAACAACACTTGTTTCGTTGAAATCGGAGCACTTTTCACCACTTTTATGAATTTTTGTTTGCGGAAC
>HG992017.1:0-47500 GCA_905220435.1 Amphipyra tragopoginis
ATAAATAAGTATACACAGACAATTACAGACGCATGCACCTCATCCATGCCTATGAGGAAGAGCAGAGATGTATTCACCTTGCCGTGGTGGTCCGAGAAACTCGAGAGGATGAAGCGGGGGGTCTCTACCAGGAAAAACAGAATCAGATGCGCCGCACCGGTCCGTAGATCGATGGTCGTTGAAGATTACCTGAAACACAAAGTTGAGTATGAAGCAGAAGCAGCCAAAGACATGATCGAGAGTTGGAAGACCTTCTGCGCCAAACAAGACCGAGAAGGGGTTTGGGAAGGTATCTACCGCGTCATAGGACGGACAAAAGCAAGAGGAGAGGACCAACCGCTGGTGAAGGATGGGAAGGTGCTGGACATGAAGGGTTCAGTCGAACTACTAGCCAGCACCTTCTACCCTGAAGACCATGCGGACGGTGACAGCACACACCACCGTGTCATGAGAGAAAGGGCTAACGCTGTGAATGTTGGATCGCATGATGATCCATGCGAGCCACCATTCACAATGGCCGAACTGATGGCGTCGTGCAGATCTTTCAATCCCAAGAAAGCACCAGGAGCGGACGGCTTCACCGCCGATATTTGCTGCCGAGCCATCGGGGGTGCTCCCGACGTGGCCCTTGCTCTTATGAACGGCTGCCTGAAGTGCCACCACTTCCCGGAAGCATGGAAAGAAGCGGTAGTCATAGTCCTGAAGAAACCCGGCAAAGAAAGTTATAGCATCCCGAAAGCGTACCGACCAATCGGCCTTTTGCCCATATTTGGCAAAATTTATGAGAAGATGTTGGTGGCCCGCCTCAAGTTCCACTTGATCCCACGGATGAGTACTCGCCAGTACGGATTCATGCCCCAGAAGAGCACGGAGGACTCCCTCTATGTACTAATGCAGCAAATACGAAGTAAGTTGGAGGAAAAGAAAATTGTAGTCCTGATATCGTTGGACATAGAGGGGGCTTTCGACAGCGCTTGGTGGCCAGCCATAAGAGTCCGACTGGCTGAGGAAAAGTGTCCAGTTGGCTTGAGGAGGGTCATCGACAGCTATCTTAGCAATAGAAGAGTAAGGGTCAGGTACGGGGATGAAGAATTTGGGAAAGTTACAAGTAAGGGATGTGTCCAGGGCTCCATAGGAGGCCCAATATTTTGGAATTTACTGTTAGATCCGCTTTTGAAAAGCCTGGAGGCTGGGGGTGTCTATTGCCAGGCCTTTGCTGACGATGTGGTGCTTGTCTTCGATGGTGACACATCGATGGAGATCCAGGGACGTGCCAATGCCGCTCTCGAACATGTTCGGGCGTGGGGTGTACAAAACAAATTGAAGTTTGCTCCACAAAAGACCAACGCGATGGTCATTACTAGAAAGTTAAAGTATGACACTCCACGACTGAGCATGGGCGGGGTCGACATTGCCATGTCCAAGGAGATCAAAATCCTGGGTGTCACCATCGATGACAAGCTGACGTTCAACACACACGTCGCGAATGTGTGCAGGAGGGCAATAGGCATCCACAAGCAGCTGACCAGAGCGGCGAAGACTAGCTGGGGGCTCCACCCCGAGGTCATTCGAGTAATATATGTGGCAACCGTCGAACCAGTAATCCTGTACGCGGCCAGCGTATGGGCCCCAGCCGTCGGGAAGCTGGGTGTCATGAAGCAGTTGGGAGCAGTACAGCGCGGCGTAGCACAGAAACTGTGCAAGGCTTACCGGACGGTCTCCTTGAACTCTGCGCTGGTGCTGGCTGGGATACTACCCCTCGACCTCCGCGTGCGCGAGGCGGCATCGTTGTACGAGGCCAGGAGGGGGGTACCACGGCCAGAACTGGGCGACAGGAGCGTCGAGCAGGCCGCCTCGGTAATGGAAGCCCCACACCCTGCGGAGCGCGCTGAGCTGGAACTCATCAGCCTGGTGAACCAAGAGCAACTTGATGCTCAGAACGAACATGAAGTTCGTATCTACACGGACGGGAGCAAGATTGGGGGCAAAGTAGGTGCGGCGCTCTCCATGTGGAGAGGCGACGCTGAGACCAAAGCCCTCAAACTTGCTCTCCCACACTACGCCACTGTTTACCAGGCCGAGCTTCTGGCAATATGCGTCGCGACCAGGCAGATCATCAAAAACAGTGCGCAGTCGTTTGGAATTTTCAGCGACTCCATGGCAGCCCTCCAAACCATACAGAATTACAACCGACACCACCCATTAGCGGTGGAAACAAGGGCCAATTTAAAATCCATTACCATCCAAAACAAGGCCGTTACCTTGTTTTGGATTAAGGCACATGCGGGTTTGGAGGGAAATGAGAGGGCCGATGAACTGGCCAAGGCGGCCGCTGAAGGTTCCAAACGAAAGCCCGACTACGACCTGTGCCCGGTTTCGTACGTCAAGCGTTGCATTCGTATGGCAACGCTTGACGAATGGAACCGCAGATACAGCTCCGGTACAACTGCTTCAGTGACCAAACTGTTTTTCCCGGATGCGGTGGCTGCTTACAGGACGATTAGGAAGTGCAAAATCACGAACGTTGTGACTCAGATTATGACGGGGCACGGTGGATTCTCCGCATACTTGAACCGTTTCAAGTGTAAGGAGAGTCCATCGTGTATTTGCGACCCCGAAGTGGACGAAACGGTGCCACATATATTATTCGATTGTCCCGTATTCGCCAGGGAAAAACTCGAGGCCGAACAGACACTGGATGCCAAAATCGATGCCGAAAACGTGTCACAAATACTAGCGGGCAAGAAAAGGGATGCGTTTTTAGATTATTGCATAAAAATTGGCGAAAAGGTAATAAAAAGAAATAAAAATGCACAAAGCAAATAATGCTTAAATAATATTTTGCATAATATTCAAATTTAAGCATTAAAAGATAATGAATGTTAAAATATAGATGTAAGCGATAGTCAATAAGATAAAAGTGTATTCGATTTGCCCATAAGAAATAAATGTCTAATATCTGACTGTAGTAGAAATAAGAATAGATCAATAAGACTGGTACAATTGTCAACATATAGGTAGTTAAGAAATAGAAGTAAGTTAGCGTAAGTATAAATGTATCGACAGAGCAATACTAAAACTGCTCCACATTTGTGAATTAGAGTACCTAGATATAGAAATTAGAAATAAGATGTGACAATGTAAAGTCACTAACAAATAAAATTTGGCTCCACAATCATTGAAACCCTAAAAATCGATATAAATAAATAAAGATTACAAAATTACAAGAATAGGCAGCAAGCAGCTGACAGTTGGGAGTCCCACCCATTAGGTATAAATGCGGATGAATGAAAGAAAGATAAAGTATGTAGGATGAAAGTGCGAGAGGAATAAATGATAGAACTGGAATGAATGTATTAGCAATTAGACTCCACTCATGGGGGAGGTACAAGATGAAAAAAAAAAAAAAAAAAAAAAAAAAAAAAAACCTAACCTAACCTAACCTAACCTAACCTAACCTAACCTAACCTAACCTAACCTAACCTAACCTAACCTAACCTAACCTAACCTAACCTAACCTAACCTAACCTAACCTAACCTAACCTAACCTAACCTAACCTAACCTAACCTAACCTAACCTAACCTAACCTAACCTAACCTAACCTAACCTAACCTAACCTAACCTAACCTAACCTAACCTAACCTAACCTAACCTAACCTAACCTAACCTAACCTAACCTAACCTAACCTAACCTAACCTAACCTAACCTAACCTAACCTAACCTAACCTAACCTAACCTAACCTAACCTAACCTAACCTAACCTAACCTAACCTAACCTAACCTAACCTAACCTAACCTAACCTAACCTAACCTAACCTAACCTAACCTAACCTAACCTAACCTAACCTAACCTAACCTAACCTAACCTAACCTAACCTAACCTAACCTAACCTAACCTAACCTAACCTAACCTAACCTAACCTAACCTAACCTAACCTAACCTAACCTAACCTAACCTAACCTAACCTAACCTAACCTAACCTAACCTAACCTAACCTAACCTAACCTAACCTAACCTAACCTAACCTAACCCAGTCGCGTTCCAAACGGCACCGAGAACAGTCGAGTTTTCGAATCGCTGTCTTTCAAAAATTCATAAAAGTGGCTATATAAGAGCTAGAGATCTGCAAAAAGTGTCAAAAGTTGTGTTTTCGTGCAGTGCGTGCAGTGTCACATTGTGCTGGACCCGGACGCTGCCCCCTGCAGCAGGACTTTCAAAAAACCAGGTCAAAAACAGCAAAACGCCAGCCGCCTGGAAACGGGATCAGAAACCTGTGAATTTTTCTGTTCCCCTGGAAGCCCCTGGACGGCCCCCACCTGCCTGCCAAGTTTGCCTTGCATCGGACTGCAAACCTAGCCAGGATCGTCAAAAAAACAAGTCCGCATTTTGACGCAACTTTGAAACCGGAAGCGTGCGGCTATTTCCAGAACCAGATTCCGAAGGCCCCGGGGACCGCCTGGAGGACCCCGCATCGAGAGGGATTCTATCTACCCTCTCACTCCGAAAACCACGACATTTTCAGGTACTTTTTTACATACAAAATTTTCAAGACGAAATTTGACGCTGTTCCTATCGAGCAACACCACGCTACGTTCACGCCATCAGACGACCCATCTTCTGAAGAATTTTCTGACACCTTCAGAAGAATTTTAGCTATAATAGTCCTTAAGATATCTTACTTTTTGTGGAACAAAATTTTTTAGGTTATTATTTATTAAGTTTGTATTGTGAAAACACGTGTGCTTATTATTATATAGGCTATCCAGAGTCGCCAGGCAGAATCTGACTGTGGACCCTTATGGACCATACTGCCTGGACACATACTGGATAGAAATACCCTACAATACCCCAACCAGTTCCCCAACATTTGTGTTCACATCAAAAAATTTTTCTGTCACCTTTGTGGCTGATGTGTGGGAGTTTCTGAACTCACGGGACCCTGCTGCCTATGCGGCCCAATAGTAAACCCCTTGACACACAAACTGTCATTTAAATTAGGACCAAAGCACCCACTGAATCAGCGTAAAAAATTTTTCAAAATTTTATTTTCATATGAAAAAATCCCTAAATTCACCCATTTTAGAAACCCCATAACTCTGAGACCCTCAGTCACAGGCTCCATCTAAAAACTGCTATCAAGAGCCCTTCAGGCCCTCCATCGGATCCTGGAAGCAGATCCCCTCAATTGTCCTCCCCTCTAAGAAACCACTAAGCAGTGCGGTAAATACCAAAAATCCCTGCTGCGAGGGAATTTTTCTCGAGCAGCCGCAAACAGTCAGCCAAGTGGCTCTGGCCTTTAGGGACGCGCGGTCTACATAGGAACCGACAAAAAATAGTTTTAGTGACCTGCCTCTCGTGGAGTGTGAACATCCGAGCTGTTCTCAGAAAACGGTCGAAATCGCCATTCGCGGTTAAGTTGGTTTCCGCTATAACTCGCGAACGGAGCGTCAGATCGAAATTCTGAGCGGATTTTCATCCTCAGTCTCGAGAGGAGAGATCTTTGGGGTAATCTGACAGTTGGACCCACTTTGGACCCTGAACTCCTCAAAATTTCCAGAAAACAACGCAGGAAATTTCTACCTGACCAGCCCTGGTAGTGTTCAGGGTCTCTTAGGACAGAGCGTCTCCGGGCGCAAATTCTGACACCTCTCCCACTCCTTAACTCCTAAGATTTGGGATACCCCAGGGTAGTAACTGGGTCCACTTGAGAAAATTTTTGTTTTTGACCCCACTATTTTAGGTGGCTACCCAGATACGCAAACCTGGGTAGGAATAAATAGACAAAGTGACAACTTTTGTTGCACTATTGTATAGCTTGTAAGTATTATCTTGTGTATTTGTTATTTTATTTTATTTTTTATTTTAGTTGTTTAAATTAGTTTTATTACTGTACAATACGTCCCTATTGACGTGTTACTCTTGACGCATACCTCCACTATGTTCGGCATTAGGACTCCGGCAAAGGCGGCTGGCAGCCGTAAATCGCCTACAAAAACCGCCGCAGTTCCATCCACAGCGGTCATAAGAAGCATCGAGCAGTGGGAAGCGGTAAATCGCAGCCCTGCTCTATCAACATCTTCAACGACTTCCGAACCGACACCGCAGGCTGGCCCTGTGAAGACCAAGGGGAGACCTGCCCTGACGCAGGAGGGCAAAACCGCTGGCATGACAAGGAAGCCGACTGAAGCAGCTTCACCACCACAAACGACTAAGTATGCGGACCGTACGGCGGAGGCGAAAGCCTGTTTGATGAAGGCGAAACTGCACCTTAGCAACTCGCGAAATACTAAAAATGAGATCAAAGCAGCCATAGTTGAAGCGACAGAAAGACTTTACCAATTGGTAAAGGAAGCGGAGTCCGAGCGAAAAGCGGCCAATACCCAGCCAGCTAAAGCACCAGAGATAATTTGTATGGAGGGGACGGCACTAGACGACGTCGCCGAAAGGCAAACCCCTCTCCCCAAAAATGATACGGTCCTTCTTATCTCTAAGATAGACGAGCACTCTAAGCTCCTAGCCGAGAACGGCCGAAAAATGGAGGAGCTTAGAGAGGCCATGGAAGTCAAACACCAGACCTGGGAGAGGAGCAATACCTATGCAGGTGTGACCGCATCTCGGGGCGCGGGACCGCCGCTTAGAGGCGGTACCTTGCACTCGGTTGTGGTCACATCGAAAATCGAGAAGGATACCAGCGACGATGTCTTGGGCAGGGTCCGAGAAACAATTAACGCAAAGGACGGCTGGATAAAGGTAGAGAAAGTAAGGAAGGCCAGGGACAGGAAGGTTATTATAGGCCTAGAAACCAGAGAGGACAGAACCAAAATCAAAGACTGCCTACAGAAGGAAGGCTCAAACCTTACCGTCGAGGAGGTCAAAAACAAGGACCCGTTTCTGATTCTTAGGAACGTCCTGGTGATCAACACCGATGAGGACGTATTAAGGGCCCTGAGGAATCAGAACCGGGATGTCTTTGGCGGCCTCGACGGAGAGGAAGACCGGATAGAAGTAAAATATAGAAGAAGGACACGGAACCCCCACACTGGCCACATAGTCGTCGGTGTCTCGCCGACTGTCTGGCGTCGTGCACTGGAAATTGGAGCCCTGCACATTGACCTCCAACGTGTAAGAGTCGAAGATCAGACCCCACTGGTACAGTGCACGCGCTGCCTGGGCTTCGGCCACGGCAGGCGTTTTTGTCAAGAGCCTGCTGACCTGTGTGCCCACTGTGGGGGCCCTCACTTGAGATCAGAGTGCGCAGATTGGCTCGCGGAAGTTCCCCCAAGGTGTATCAACTGTACAAGGAGCAAGCTTGATCATGCAGACCACAATGCGTTCAGTCATGAATGCAAGATAAGACACAAGTGGGACGAGCTTGCCCGGTCAACAGTTGCATATTGTTAAGGGCACCTTGGGGAACACAAACGCCTATACACCGCTAGTCATCGAAGAGGCAACGAGGCACATTACGGAGACCAAGGCATCCTCTGTTGGATTTTTCAGCGACTCAGTGGCGGCTCCAAAATCGGAAACGAACCCTGGCACGCTCCACCCACTTGCGGAAAGGGATAACATGAGAACCACATCATCCCGCCCGAACAAGGTGTTTAACTTGTTCCGGGCTAAAGCACACATGAAGATGCCAGGCAACGGAAGACCCGACCAGCTACCAAAAGTAGCCGCTGAAAACTCCAAAAGAGAGACTAGCCCACCGTGCATACGCGACCCTAAAAAGACTGAGACGGCACCTCACAGTTGGTATACAAGCCCGGTCTTCGGAAGGGAGCTACTAGACGCCGAACACTTGCTCGATGCTTCTTCAAATTCCAAATATACACCAGTACTAACGCCGAACATAGAAAGAGAATTGCCTCAAAAATATTGTAACATAGTATGCTATAAAGATGTAGAAAAAAGTAGAAATGTAATGTTAAATAATGTTTGCACAATATCATGTAGTATATTGCCTGCCAAACATTAAAATATGAGTGTAAAATAATTAGAAATAAGCTATTGTAACAAATAAATTAGAGATATAAAATAGAAAATAAGCGTAGAATTGTAAGATATATATAGACATCAGATCTTGTAAAGCACAGAAAATCAAAAAACATGTAATACACAATAAGATAGACTAAGTTTTAAATAAGAAGTTCCTGTAAAATAAAGAAAAACCTGGTGTTGTCTCCCTGTTAACAAAGATAAAATAAAAAATGGATAGATAGACAGAATAGGCAGTAGAAGGGAATCCCACCCTTGAACAAAAGATGACGAATGATAGAAAGAAACAGTATGAAGAATGAAAGTGCGAGAGGAATAAAAGCGAGAACTGGTATGAAAGGATACAGCTAAACACAGGCTCTGACAATCTTGATAGTCGGAGGTAGAAGAAAAAAAAAAAAAAAAAAAAAAAAAAAAAAAAAAAAAAAAAAAAAAAAAAAAAAACCTAACCTAACCTAACCTAACCTAACCTAACCTAACCTAACCTAACCTAACCTAACCTAACCTAACCTAACCTAACCTAACCTAACCTAACCTAACCTAACCTAACCTTTTTTTTTTTTTTTTTTTTTTTTTTGCGCTGGGAAAAAATGCAATTACGCATACCACGCCCATTTGGGGGAATGGGGGGCTATGTGGGACTCCCCGGGCTAGCCCGGTATACCCACTAAAACAACCCAGCGGCATTCCCGCATCGTCTGAGTGGAGGGGCACTGGGAAACCGGCATAGCCTTTACCTCCAGTACCCCTCCGACGATCGCCCGCCTTCACCGCGGCAGGCCCCGCACGAATGTCCCGCAGGTGGTGTGGAGTGCAACGCGGGCGGAGGCGCCCCCCCCGCGCCTGCCGCCCGCCCACACCACCACGAGGAGGGAAAGCCGGTTTCCGCTCCGACCTCCTCCTCGCCCACAGAGGCGCAGCGAGAGGGCCATCCTCCCGCGCGCGCTCCGCCGCCTCCCTTTGCGATTACGTTCTCGCAAAAGGAGGCGACCGCAGCCCAAGATCCCTCGCCTCCCAGCGTGGCGCGCTCCGTGATAGGGAACGGAACGCAACACGCCGGGAAGCGAGAGGCCCCGGCCGATCCCCGCAATCAGACCGCGGCGCGGCCCAGACTGAGCCGTCAGTACCCAAGGGTGTGCCGCGCCGCGTCCTCCGCAGCACGGGTTCGTCAGCCGGCTATTGCCAGCTGACAAACCCGTCGCCCCTACAAGGCTCGTTCCACCATGCCCTCTCCTAGATGAGAGGGCGGGGAAGAGCCCTCCCTCCCATGGCCAACTGGCCACCCCCCCATGGTCAGAATTCGCCACAGACAATAGCCTCCGGGAGCTCAGAAGCTATTGCCCGTGCCCAGGGTGCACCGGCCCGAGCAACTGCTGTTCCCCCCGGACGTATCCATAAGGGACCAGCAGCCACCGGGCACACGAGGAGGTTTCTGACCACGCACCCCAACCTAACCTAACCTAACCTAACCTAACCTAACCTAACCTAACCTAACCTAACCTAACCTAACCTAACCTAACCTAACCTAACCTAACCTAACCTAACCTAACCTAACCTAACCTAACCCAGTCACGTTCCACCCGGCACTCAGAGCGCCACGTTTTTAACTCGCTCCGCGATTAAAAATTCATAATAAGTGGTTTTTCTTGTCCGATCAAAACAAGTTATACATCAAAAGTTGCGCATTTGCGCGGTGCATCCGGCTGTGCTTTTTGTTTTAGCCGCAAAGTGCTAGTGAAAGAGTTTAAGTGAAATCAGTGCAAATTTTGAGGTTAAAAAACCTTCAAAGTGGAAAATCTCGCGTTTGGTCGCGACGACACACACTTTTTGACACGCCGTTGGGTGCGCCTCGGGCGCCCCTGCGCAACAAGTGCAGCCCCAGATTTTTCCGGCGCACCAATCGCGAGAAATCACCAGAAAAACAAAATCCACGTGCTGCGAAAAAACAGAAATCGGCATAGCAGCAACCTGAAAATTTGCAGCACTCAAGCCGCTGCTAGGAGGGAACTAACGCCGCAAGTACCATAATTTTACGACTTACAGTTTTTTAACTGTACTCATTTGAAAGTTGAAATTTTCGACCTCTATAACTCCTCAGGGAGTTCAAAATTTTGAAATCTTCAACTGCAGTCCTGTGCGCGCTAACCGACTGAATAGAGACTCTAAGTTTTAGATTTTTAAGTAAAGTAGTTTTTAAGACAGAAGGTTTTTAATGCAAAATTCAGTTTTTCAAAATTTTTTCCTCTGTGACATAGATAATTAGTAGCGCTTTTTATTTCTTCACATAGCGCTACATTTAACCTAAATTTGGTATTTTTCTCAGATTTTTCGGTCCAGTGGATCCTGAGATATCAATTTTCTTATTAATTTTGCTCTTTATTTAAAATTTAATAGAAATTAATTATTTTTGACTTCGGGACCGGGTCCAATAAGTCCATTGTGACCCATTTAAGCCGAAACACGGGTTAAATATCTCCAAATTTGTAAGTTTTTCGATTTTTTAACATTTAGGTTTTTCAGGTTTTAAATTTCAATTAGATATATCTCAGGAGCCGCTGGGCTTAGGGACTGGGGATTTTCGCTACTAATTGTAGCGCTGTGCATTTTTTAGCACTAGATAGTTTTCAGGATTTTCAGGCTGAAAAAATTTTTTGCTGCTGAAATCATTTTCGGGAGATACCCAGAGTGACGCCGAGCTGTATATCCAAAACCCGGACTTTCTCCGACGAGGGGTTCCGGAGATACAAGCACTTTAATCTAGCTTTTGACAGCTCCGCGGCCATTTTGTTAATCTTCGAACCGCGATTACTCTGGAACCGGGAGCCGTGGGAAGTCGCGGTTTTCGGCATTGTACTCGGGGGCTCCTTGTCCTCTTTGCCCCGTGTTTTCAGGCGGTTCGAAGCTTGCAAATTTTTGGGGTCCTGAAAGTGGTTTCGGCGCACAGCGAAGCTCAGGCTGAGCTGGGAGAGCCCAAACTCTGGTGTTCTGCGACCGACCGAAGCGGAGATATCGA
This sequence comes from Amphipyra tragopoginis, assembly GCA_905220435.1. Lineage (NCBI taxonomy): Eukaryota > Metazoa > Arthropoda > Insecta > Lepidoptera > Noctuidae > Amphipyra > Amphipyra tragopoginis. Next base: position 11,015 of record HG992017.1, read on the forward strand.
CCGTTAAAGTTTGACTTTGACAGCTGCGTCGCCATCTTGAAAAAGTTTGAACAGCTATATCTCCGCAAAGGGGGGTCGCAGAGCAACGGGATTGGTTCCGTTGGCATTGTGGGGTGCTTGTCCTTTGATTTGACCTGCTTTCAGGAATTTTCAGGAGACAAGGATTTTTCAGCCTGAAAAGTCTGCCGGTATATAGATCTCGTCGAGCTCGTCAAGATAAGCCCAGGCACGGGGATATTCGGTCCGGTGGTTGCGGAGTAATCTAGCTTTAACCGAGTTCTGGCCGCCATCTTGGATCGGAACCAGAATCTTTGGACTGCGTTTGCTCCGGAACCCCTAGGGCTAGGTACCTCGTGTTTGGTATTGTTGAGTCTGGCTCGGCGAGCTCTATCTACAGATAGTGTCGAAGGGACTCTACATAGAGCCACTCCGACAATAAGTCCAAAAATAGGTTTTTTTGACTTTTTAAAACCGACCATAAGGTCCAGGCAGAGACCTTCTTACGGCACAGAACAGTGCAACCTAGAATAAGACCCGATAGAGACTTCTTTTGAAGTCCTACCATAGTTTTTAAGATAAAGACGCTTGTGCACTTTTGCCGAACATTTTCGCTTTATAATAATATTTTATTTTACTTTATCGTCCCTTTTGACGCTTTTAATTTTAACTTTAACTACTGACGCATACCTCCAACAATGTTCGGTCACAGGACTCCGATGAAGAAACCTGACGCCGAGAAATCTCCGTTGAGACCAGGGGCAGTGCCCCCAAGTGTCAGGCGGAGTATTACAGATTGGGAAGCGACGAGAACTTCCCCCACCCCCACCCCCATCCCTGCCCCCTCTTCATCAAAAATGACGTCGCAGGCCGGACCTGCAAAAATCAAGACAAAGCCCGCACTGATGCAGGAGGGCAAATTAACAGACTCACCGCCAAAAGCCACCTTCGTCGACCGAACTGCTGAGGCGAAGGCTTGCCTGACCAAGGCAAAGCTTCACCTCAGCAATTCACGGAACACTAAAACCGAAATTAAGACGGCGATCGTTGAAGCCACGGATAGGCTATATCAACTGGTTAAGGAGGCGGAAACAGAGCTAAAGGCGGTTAAGAGGAGGCACCCGGCGGGGGAGAGGCAGGGGGCGGTGGCGACAAACCCAGAGCCTGCAGTCACGGACACGACAGCTCTCGATCAAGCTGCCACGGGAAAGATCCTCTCAGCGATGGAGGAACACACAAAGGTTCTGGCAGAAAACACGAAGAAGATCGAGGAGCTCAAGGTTAAAATTGACCAGCAGAACGAGGTCCTGGAGCGCGGGACATACGCGAGTGTAACGGCAACTCGCCCAACGACGACTTCACTACCAAAACGTAGCACGTTGCACTCGGTGGTGATAACATCGAAGAACGAAAAGGAGACCGGGGACCAGGTCATGGGCAGGATCCGGGAGGCGATAGACGCGAAAGAGGGCTGGATTAAAGTGGATAGAGTCCGAAAAGCCAAGGACAGGAAAGTCATTATGGGCTTTGAGACCCAGGACGAGAGGTCAAAAGCCAAGATCCGGCTGCAGCAGGAAGGAATTGACCTCACTGTCGAGGAGGTTAAAAACCGAGACCCGATGTTGATTCTGAAGAACGTCCTGGTAGTAAATACCGACGAGGACGTTCTAAAGGCCTTCAGAAACCAAAACAAGGGTGTTTTTAACGGCCTCGACAGTGTGGAAAACAGGGTGGAGGTCCGCTACAGACGGAGAACTCAAAATCCACATATCGGCCACGTAGTCCTTAGCGTTTCGCCTACCATTTGGCGACGGGCATTAGATTTGGGGGCCGTTCATATAGACCTGCAGCGCGTCAGAGTTGAGGACCAGTCGCCGCTGGTCCAGTGCACGCGCTGTCTGGGTTTCGGGCACGGGAAGCGGTTCTGCAAAGAGCCCGCAGACCTGTGCAGCCATTGTGGCGGCCCCCACATGAGGGCTGAGTGCGCAGACTGGCTCTCGGGAACAGCACCCGTCTGCCATAACTGCACGAGAGCGAAAGCCGAACACGGAGGCCAGCATAACGCCTTCAGTCTGGAGTGCCCCGTGCGTAGGAAATGGGATGATATAGCCAGATCAGCTGTGGCATATTGTTAAGGGCACCCACGGTATCCCAAACCCCTATAAGGTGGTTCAGGCCAACCTCCAGCGAAAAAAGTTGGCGACAGACGAGCTTCTGTTAGAATCCGCGAAGCGCGGAGTCGCCGTTGCTCTCCTTCAAGAACCATACGTCGGCGGGGCTAAGGTTGTCGGGGACCGCAGGGGCGTGCGTATCTTCCAGAGCACTGATTCCGGAAGTGGGACTGTCAAGGCCGCAATAGCGGTCTTCGATAACGACCTCACGGTCATACAGTACCCGGAACTCACCACGAACAACATCACCGTGGTGGGGATAAGGACCAGTGCCTGGACGATCACGCTCGTCTCTCTGTACTTTGAACCGGACCAGCCACTGGGACCGTACCTGGAGCACCTCAAACGTGTTGAGGGAGTGGTAGGTCCCAGGACGTTGATTATTGGAGGAGATGTCAACGCAAAGAGTACCTGGTGGGGAAGCCTGACCATCGACAGTAGGGGCGAAGAAGTGTCTGAAGTCCTCGATGAGCTGAGTCTGAACATACTCAACGCAGGGGAAATTCCGACCTTCGACACGATTAGAGGGGGAAGGCGCTACAGCAGCTACGTGGACATCACGGCGTGCTCGACTGATCTGTTGGACCTGGTAGATGACTGGAGAGTCGACGAGGGCCTCACGAGCTCGGATCACAACGGCATTATCTTCAAAATTAATTTAAAAAGATGTAAAGGCATTCGGATAAATAGAACAACAAGAATTTATAATACAAAAAAGGCAAATTGGACCGAGTTTCGTGAGAAACTCGCTCAATTAATGCTAGCAAATAATATCAATAAATCAGAAATAGAAAAATTAATCACAGTAGACCAACATAATAATATTATAAATAAGTATATACAGAGTATAAGAGACGCATGCACCTCATCAATGCCAATGAGGAAGAATAACGAAACGCTCACCTTGCCGTGGTGGTCCGAGAAACTCGAGAGGATGAAGCGGGGAGTCTCTACCAGGAAAAACAGAATCAGATGCGCCGCACCGGTCCGTAGATCGATGGTCGTTGAAGATTACCTGAAACATAAAGTTGAGTATGAAACAGAAGCAGCCAAAGACATGATCGAGAGTTGGAAGACCTTCTGCGCCAAACAGGATAGGGAAGGGGTTTGGGAGGGTATCTACCGTGTGATAGGGAGGACAAAGGGAAGGGGTGAGGACCAACCGCTGGTGAAGGATGGGACGGTGCTGGACACGAAGGGTTCAGTCGAACTATTGGCCAACACCTTCTATCCTGAAGACCAAGCGGAAGGTGACAGCGCACACCACCGTCTCGTGAGAGAAAGGGCTGACGTTGTGAATGTTGGATCGCATGGTGACCCATGCGAGCCACCATTCACAATGGCCGAACTGATGGCGTCGTGCAAATCTTTTAATCCCAAAAAAGCTCCGGGAGCGGACGGCTTCACCGCCGACATTTGTTGCCGCGCCATCGGGGGTGCCCCCGAGGTCGCCCTTGCTCTCATGAACGGTTGCCTGAGGTGCCACCACTTCCCTGAAATCTGGAAGGAGGCGGTAGTCATCGTCCTTAAAAAACCGGGCAAGGAAAACTACAACGTCCCAAAGGCGTACAGACCGATCGGCCTTTTACCAATCTTAGGTAAGATTTATGAGAAGATGTTGGTGGCCCGCCTCAAGTTCCACCTGATCCCACGGATGAGTACTCGTCAGTACGGATTCATGCCCCAGAGGAGTACGGAGGACTCCCTCTATGTCCTAATGAAGTATATACGCAGCAAGCTGGAACAAAAGAAAATTGTAGTTATGATATCGCTGGACATAGAGGGAGCTTTCGACAGTGCCTGGTGGCCAGCCATAAGAGTCCGTCTGGCTGAGGAAAATTGTCCAGTGGGCTTGAGGAGGGTCATCGACAGCTATCTCCAAAACAGACAAGTGAGGGTCAGGTACGCGGACGAAGAATACGCGAAGAGCACAAGCAAGGGATGCGTCCAGGGCTCGATAGGGGGACCAATTTTGTGGAATTTGTTGCTGGACCCGCTCTTGAAAAGTCTGGAGGCTAGGGAGGACTATTGCCAGGCCTTTGCGGACGACGTAGTGCTGATCTTCGATGGTGACACATCGATGGAGATCCAGGGACGTGCCAATGCCGCTCTCGAACATGTTCGGACGTGGGGTGTACAAAACAAGTTGAAATTTGCTCCGCAAAAGACCAACGCAATGGTCATCACTCGAAAGTTAAAGTACGACACCCCACGCCTGAGCATGGGCGGGGTCGACATTGCCATGTCCCAGGAGATCAAGATCCTGGGTGTCACCATCGACGAAAAGCTTACCTTTAACACGCACGTCGCAAACGTGTGCAGGCGGGCAATAGGAATCCACAAACAGCTGACCAGAGCAGCGAAGTCCAGCTGGGGGCTTCACCCCGAGGTCATCAGGATAATATATGTGGCAACCGTCGAACCAGTGATCCTGTACGCGGCCAGCGTATGGGCCCCAGCCGTCGGGAAGCTGGGTGTCATGAGGCAGTTGGGAGCAGTACAGCGCGGCATAGCACAAAAACTGTGTAAGGCTTACCGGACGGTCTCCTTGAACTCTGCGTTGGTGCTGGCTGGGATACTACCTCTCGACCTCCGAGTTCGAGAGGCAGCATCTTTGTATGAGGCCAGGAGGGGGGTGCCCCAGCCAGCACTTGGCGATAGGAGCGTCGAGCAGGCCGCCTCGGCAATGGAAGCCCCACACCCTGCGGAGCGCGCTGAGCTGGAACTCATCAGCCTGGTAAACCAAGAGCAACTTGATGCTCAGAACGAACATGAAGTTCGTATCTACACGGACGGGAGCAAGATTGGGGGCAAAGTAGGTGCGGCGCTCTCCATGTGGAGAGGCGACGCTGAGACCAAAGCCCTCAAACTTGCTCTCCCACACTACGCCACTGTTTACCAGGCCGAGCTTCTGGCAATATGCGTCGCGACCAGGCAGATCATCAAAAACAGTGCGCAGTCGTTTGGAATCTTCAGCGACTCCATGGCAGCCCTCCAAACCATCCAAAACCACGATCGACACCACCCACTAGCGGTGGAGACAAGGGCCAATCTACGATCAATATCCACCCAAAACAAGGCCGTCAGCCTATTTTGGATAAAGGCACACGCGGGTTTGGAGGGAAACGAGAGGGCCGACGAACTGGCCAAGGCGGCCGCTGAAGGTTCCAAACGGAAGCCCGACTATGACCTGTGCCCGGTTTCGTACGTCAAGCGATGCATTCGTATGGCATCGCTTGACGAATGGAACCGCAGATACAGCTCCGGTACAACTGCCTCAGGGACCAAATTGTTTTTCCCGGATGCGGTGGCTGCCTACAGGATTATTAGGAAGATAAAAATCACCAATACGATCACTCAGATCATGACGGGGCACGGTGGATTCTCCGCATACTTGTACCGTTTCAAGTGTAAGGAGAGTCCATCGTGCATTTGCGACCCCGAAGCTGACGAAACGGTGCCACATATATTATTCGAGTGCCCCGTGTTCGCGAGGGACAAACTAGAGGCCGAACAAGCCCTGGACGTAAAACTTGACGCCAATAACATGTCACAAATCATGGTAGGCAAAAAAAGAGACAAATTCTTGGAGTATTGCGTCAAAATAGCGGAAAAGGTGATAAAGCGAAACAAAAGTGCACAAGCAAACAATGCTTAAGTGATATTATGTAAAATATTAATATTAAGCATTGGAAACTTTAAGTGTAAAAAATTGTATAATGTGTAAGCGAAATACTGACAGAATGTATCTGACAGCCTATATAAATAAATGTAAAATTAGCTCTAAGAATAATGCCTAGAAGTAAGAATAGATAATAAGATACTTGTAGTAAGAAAAACATTGTAAGGTAGAATAAGGATAAATGTATAGGATAGGCAGTAATATGGATCAATTTATGTAGTAAAATAGAAATTATAGAAAGTAGTACACGTGTAGAGATAAGAATATATATAAAAATGTGAACTGTAAAATAGGTATAAGAATCTGTAGTCCTAAATAAAAAACTGTGTCATTGGTTATTACCCCAAACGCAAAATAAATAAAGAACAACATAAAGAACTAGGCAGCAAGTAGCTGATAGTTGGGAGTCCCACCCATTAGGTATAAATGATGATGAATGTAAGAAAGATATAGTATGCTGAATGAAAGTGCGAGAGGAATAAATGATAGAACTAGAACGAATGCAGTACAGACTAGACTCCACTCATGGGGGAGGTATAAGATAAAAAAAAAAAAAAAAAAAAAAAAAAAAAAAAAAAAAAAAAACCTAACCTAACCTAACCTAACCTAACCTAACCTAACCTAACCTAACCTAACCTAACCTAACCTAACCTAACCTAACCTAACCTAACCTAACCTAACCTAACCTAACCTAACCTAACCTAACCTAACCTAACCTAACCTAACCTAACCTAACCTAACCTAACCTAACCTAACCTAACCTAACCTAACCTAACCTAACCTAACCTAACCTAACCTAACCTAACCTAACCTAACCTAACCTAACCTAACCTAACCTAACCTAACCTAACCTAACCTAACCTAACCTAACCTAACCTAACCTAACCTAACCTAACCTAACCTAACCTAACCTAACCTAACCTAACCTAACCTAACCTAACCTAACCTAACCTAACCTAACCTAACCTAACCTAACCTAACCTAACCTAACCTAACCTAACCTAACCTAACCTAACCTAACCTAACCTAACCTAACCTAACCTAACCTAACCTAACCTAACCTAACCTAACCTAACCTAACCTAACCTAACCTAACCTAACCTAACCTAACCTAACCTAACCTAACCTAACCTAACCTAACCTAACCTAACCTAACCTAACCTAACCTAACCTAACCGAGTTCCCCCCTGACTCGCGTGGCAATCGGATCGTTTTTGTTGTCGTTCCGCAAACAAAAAATCATAAAAGTGGTGAAAAGTGCTCCGATTTCAACGAAACAAGTGTTGTTGTGTGGGGAAAAGTTGCCCCCATCCTCACAAGTGAAATTTGAAAGCCGGATTGCAGTGCAGTGTTGTGAAACAGCTGAAAACGCCTCCATTTTGAGGTTAAGTTCTCAAGTGGAGGACACTTCACGCATTTGTGGCTGAACGAGAGCGAGGACCCCCTGTTTTTCTTTTAGAAAACAGAGGGGAACAACTTCCCCTTTGCTCCGGCACATTGCGAAGACACCTGGATTCAAGAACAAAGAAGTTATTCAGGAAAAAACAAAAAACACGTGTCCTGAAAAACCACAAAGAGAGGCGGTAGCTGCCTGAAATTTTGCAGTACGCAAGAGGCCTACAGGAGGGAGCTATTTCGAGAAGAAAATAAATTTTTAATCAGGTACTTTTTATTTTAAAAATCATTGAAAATTGAAAGTTTGGGCACTTATAAGTCCTGAAATATTGACAAATTTTAAAATCTTCAACTGCTATCCCCTGCGCGCTCAGAAGAAGAAGACATCCCGAAGATACCAGATTTTTAGGTCTATTGGTTCTGTATATATAATTAAAAAAATTGTAAATTCTCTAATATTATTTATTTTAATAGGAAAATCTTAAAATTTTTAAAAAATTATTTTCGTGTTATATTGTGTGTAATTTACAGATTATTAGGTATTTTTTGCAAATTTTTTGGACTAGCGGTTCCAAAGTTATTAAATTTTTTGTTATTTTTTGGTATAAAATAGAATTAAATAGAAATAAATTAATTTTGACAACGGGATTAACTTTTTTAGGTGTAAGGTGTATAGTTTAAGCCCAAAGTTGCGCTCAATATCATTAATAACGACGGAAATAGCTTTTTTCAGCCATTTTGGTTTCTTCGGTTCCAACACTAAGTTGCAAATATCTCCGAAGTTATTGGGCGTAACAAACTCGGATTTTGACAGTCCTTAGCGGAATATCCGAGGGAACATTTTAAGATCATTTTCAGGAATTTTTCAGGCCAAAAATTTTTCAGCGCTGAAACCGGTCTGGGTGTGCGCGGAGGGTCGGTCCCGTATCCACATCCAAAACCGCGACTCTCTCCGACAAACGGCTGCGGAGCTACAGCCAATTAAAGCAGGCTTTTGACAGCTCGGCGGCCATCTTGGCAAACTTTGACGCCACATAGCTCCGGAGTTAGTGGTCGTAGAGAGTTGCCGTTTCCACACTATTGTGTGGGGGGACGGACTCGGTCCGACGCGCCGGTTTTCAGGCGGTTTCAGCTCAAAAATTTTCAGGATCCTGAAAGTTGTCCCGCACGAAGGAGTGGGTCGGCCCAGTCCAGGGGAGCCCAAACTCAAGGTTTCTGTGACCATCCGAAGCCGAGATAATACCTGTCAAAGTGGTACTTTGACAGCTGCGCCGCCATTTTGGCTAAAACTCAAACCCTTATATCTCGGCAACGGGGGGTCGCAGAGCGACGAGAGTTGCTCTCCGGGATTGGTCTACTGCTGCCCTTGCGGGTGGGCCAGCTTTCGGGATTTTTCAGGAGCTGAAAAGTTTTTGTCCTGAAAAGTTCACCGGTGCATGGACCTCGTCGAGCACAACAGGATAAGCCCAAACACGAGTGAATTCGGCCTATTGGTTGCGGAGTAATCGAGTTTTAACCAGATTTCTGGCCGCCATCTTGGTGAAAAACCAAAAACTTTAACAGCGATTGCTCCGGAACCCTTAGGACTAGGTGCATGGTGTTTGGGTTTGTTGAAACGGACTCGGCGAGCTCTACCCAGCGGCGCTAGAATTAAGACTCTACATAGAGTTTTAAGAGTTTTTTGCTCTAGAGACTGCATTTTTCACGACCGAAAGCGGAATTTTATTTCTTTTCCTTTCGTTTTAAGTGTGTGACTCTCTATAGGAGCTCTACATAGAGATTGAAAAATTTTTTATTTTGTTTTATTAGTTTTCTAAGTGTGTTTTGCTCTTTTTAGTAGACATAAAATCCTGACGTATGTTGTACATATATATATAGGTAGAGACAAGAGGTAGAGCCGAAAGTTTTCTCCCTTGGACGAAAATAGGGCATCACAAATCCTTATTTTAACTTTAGACTCGGGTTTATTGACCCTGTAGACGCTTTTTTGGCCAATATTTACTCTATAACTGATAACAAAAAACTAACATGATCCGCACGCCGCCAGCCGGAGCTCAAGAAAGCGGACCAAAGGCTGCGTTGGCGTCCCCTATGGACAATGCAAAGGCAGGACCTTCAAAGATCCCAAAAAACGTCCGAAAGTCCATAGAGGACATAGAGCAGGCTATCGCTGGGACATCCCCAATGGGGAAACAGACGATTCCAGTGCAGTCCACAAAACCCACCTGCTCTACCCCCCCAGAAAGGAAAAACCTACCGATGAAGGCAGCAAAACAACTGTCCACCGGGACGGCGACGGTCGTAAAGACCAAGCGAATTCCCCCTACACCCAGCCCCATCAAGTCCAGGGCGGGCACTAGCAGCCGGGCTGAGGAGGCTGCCGAGATTCACAGGAAAGGCCTGGAGAACCTCGGCAGGTTCCTCAACTTGAGAAAAGACATAAAGCTGCAGGTAAAAGAGGCCTTGGATCGACTTTACGAGCTGGCAAAGGCGGCACCGGTGGCGAGGAGACTAAAAGACGGACTGGAGGGAGAGAGTAGAGGGGAAAGAGTGGAAAAAACAACGCAAACTATACTGGAGAGTGCTAAGCAGCAAGAGAGAAATACGGACAATGGAGACCAGATTCTGGCTAAGATAGAGGAGAACACAAAACTGCTCCTGGAAAATGGGAAAAAGATGGAGGAGATAAAGGAAGCGGTGGAGGCGCAAAGAGCCACCTTCGAGAGGACAGCATACGCGGATGTCGCGGCAGGACGCCAAAGTAGGGGTAAAAACCCAGAGCAGGCATCGCTGCACTCCGTTGTAGTCTCCTCGAGGTGTGAACAGGAAACTGGGGAGGAAGTTCTGGAGAAAGTGAGGAAAGCGGTGGATGCGAAGGATGGGTGGGTTAAAGTTGAGAGAGTTAGGAAAGCCAGAGATAGAAAGATCGTTGTGGGATGTAAGACTGAGCAGGAGAGACGAAAGGTAAAGGATAGGCTGGAAGCTGCGGGGGAGGGCCTAGTCGTCGAGGAGGTCAAAAATAGAAACCCACTCCTGATCCTGAGGGATGTACTGAAAGTACACAATGACGTGGAAATCGTCAGAGCCCTCAAAAATCAAAACCCGGAGGTTTTTGGCAGTCTCGATGGCGGGGACGACTCCCTGGAAATAAAGTACAGAAGAAATGCGAGGAACCCACATAACTGTCACATAATTATTAGTGTTTCCCCTGGGATGTGGAGGAGGGCGATCGACGGGGGTAAGATCCGGATCGACCTCCAAAGGGTGGCAGTGGAAGATCAATCACCGCTGGTACAGTGCACCCGTTGTTTGGGGTACGGCCACAGCAAACGGTTCTGTAAAGAACCTGCTGACCTGTGCAGCCACTGCGGGGGCCCGCACTTAAGAGCAGAATGCCCAGACAGGGTTTTGGGGGCTGTACCAGTGTGCAAAAACTGCGTTAGAGCCGACATCCAGCAGACGGGGCATAACGCCTTTAGCAACGAATGCCCAGTCCGAAGGAGGTGGGATGCACTGGCTAGGACCTCCGTAGCGTATTGCTAAGGGCGTGCCACGAAAACCCCACCAGTATAAAATGGTTCAGGCGAATCTTCAGCGTAGCCAGCTGGCTACGAACGAACTCCTGTTGGAAGCTGAAAAGCGCAAGGTAGCCATAGCGCTGCTTCAGGAGCCCTATGTTGGTGCGACGCGGAGTGTTAGGAGTTACCGGGGTGTCAGAATTTTCCAGAGCTCTGGAACAGGAAGCGGGACTGTTAAAGCTGCCATCGCCGTCTTTGACGATGACCTCGACATTGTGCAGCACCCACAACTCACCACAGACAACATCGTCGTGGTGGGAGTCCAAACCAGAGCATGGACGATCACCCTGGTCTCCTACTACTTCGAGCCGGATCAGCCCATAGGGCCATACCTGGAGCAGTTAAAAAAGATAGTGCGCAAAACGGGAGGAGCAAAAAGGCTAATCGTGGGAGGAGACGCCAATGCCAAAAGTACTTGGTGGGGCAGCAAAAATGAAGACGTCAGAGGCGAAGACATGTGCGGAGCTCTTGCTGAAATGGACACTCATATTTTAAACATGGGAGAGGTGCCCACTTTTGACACCATCAGGGGTGGAAGGAGATTCTGCAGCCATGTCGACGTGACGGCATGCACATCGGACATGCTTCAATTCGTGGAGGGCTGGCATGTAGTCGAAGGCCTCACAAGCTCGGACCACAACGGCATAATGTTTGGTATTTCATTACAAAAATCAAAAGGCACAAAAATACACCGAACAACACGTATATACAACACAAAGAAAGCAAATTGGGGTCTTTTTCATAAGAAACTGACCCAGATTATGCACGACACAAAACTCACCACACAAAATATTGCTGAAATAAAAAACAAGGAACAAATAGACTTCACAATAGACACATACACTAAAGCAATAACAGAAACATGTAGGCACACAATACCAAACAAGAAACACTCAGAAACACTTACTGTGCCGTGGTGGTCCGAGGGTTTAGCCGAGATGAAAAAGCAGGTGGTGACCCGAAGACGCAGGATCCGCTGTGCTGCGCCGATTCGCAGGGCGATGGTTGTAGATCTGTACCTGAAAGCAAAGGAGAAATATGAAGCGGCAGTTAAAGAGGCAGCAGAGCAAAGCTGGAGGGATTTCTGTGGGAAGCAAAATAGGGAAGGAGTGTGGGAGGGTATTTATAGGGTCATCAGTAGGGTCAAGCGCAGGGAAGAGGATATCCCTTTGATAGAGAGAAATGTGACGCTGAATGCAGAGGGCTCTGCTCGGTTCCTGGCCGAAACTTTTTACCCGAGGGACTTGAAGGACGAAGACAACACGCAACATCTGCGAACAAGAGCCTTAGCAGAAAACATAAACGAAGGCGGTCATGATGAACATGACGACCCCCCGTTTAAAATTGAGGAGTTGGGAGTCGCAGTCAAATCCTTCAATCCCAAGAAAGCCCCCGGAGCGGACGGCTTCACGGCCGACATATGCTCACACGCCATCCGAGTAAACCCAGAGTTCTTCCTGGCTCTGCTGAACAAATGCATGACACACGGCTGCTTCCCGAAGTCTTGGAAGGAGGCAACAGTAGTCGTGCTGCGAAAGCCAGGAAAGGACACCTACACCGCGCCAAAGTCGTATCGACCTATCGGACTTTTGCCCGTATTAGGGAAGATATATGAGAAGATGCTGGTGGGCCGCCTCAAGTTCTACGTGCTACCTCGGATTAGTACTCGCCAGTATGGATTTATGCCACAGAGGAGTACGGAAGACGCCCTCGTCGCGCTAATAACACGCATCCGCGAAAAACTTAAAGAGAAGAAGTTGATAACTTTGGTTTCTCTAGACATCGAGGGCGCCTTCGATAGTGCCTGGTGGCCAGCTATAAAGACCAGACTGGCTGAGGAAAAATGTCCCGCGAACCTGAGGCGGGTCATCGATAGCTATCTCAGCGACAGGACGGTGGAGGTGAGATATGCGGGAGCGGCACATAAAAGGAGCACGGAGAAAGGATGCGTCCAAGGCTCCATAGGAGGACCAATCCTGTGGAATTTGCTACTGGACCCACTGCTGAAGCTGATCGAGGGAAAGGGAGTCTACTGCCAGGCGTTCGCTGATGACGTGGTGTTGCTTTTTGATGGTGGAGGGGCCCAGGAGATTGAGGGACGGGCGAATGATGTCCTCGAACATGTTCGGGCGTGGGGTGTCGAAAATAAGTTAAAGTTTGCACCACACAAAACCTGTGGTATGGTAATAACCAGGAGGCTTAAATTCGATGCGCCGCGCCTGAGCATGGGAGGGGTCAGCATTGGAATGTCCCCAGAGATCAAGATCCTCGGGCTCACCATCGACAACAAGTTAACTTTTAACGCCCACGTTTCTAGCGTCTGCAAAAAAGCGATAGGAATTTACAAGCAGCTAATTAGAGCAGCCCGCGTAAGCTGGGGTCTCAGCCCGGAGATCATCCGTACAATATACACTGCGGCGGTGGAGCCAGTGATACTGTACGCGGCGGCTGCATGGGCCCCGGCGGCGGAAAAGCTAGGAGTTCGCAAGCAGCTTGGCACGGTCCAGAGGGGTTTCGCACAAAAGATGTGTAAGGCGTATCGGACGGTGTCACTCAACTCAGCACTCTTGCTCACGGGGACGCTCCCTCTAGACCTCCGAGTCCGTGAGGCAGCCTCGTTATACGAGGCTAAGAAGGGAGCACCTAGACGTGAGTTGACTGACAGAGAGGTTGAGAAGATGACACCTAAGATACAAGCCCCACACCCTGCGGAACAAATGGGGGGGTTGAAATTCCAAAACCTGGTAGACGAGGAACAATACTCTCGCCACAGTGATTTTGCTGTGCGCATTTTCACAGACGGGAGCAAGATTGAGGGCAGGGTCGGGGCGGCGCTATCCGTTTGGAATGGTGCTGTAGAGACTAAGGCCCTCAAACTTGCTCTATCGTCATACTGTACCGTCTACCAGGCGGAACTACTAGCCCTATGCAGGGCAACGGAGGTCGCATTGAAGCGCGGAGAGGACTCCTTCGGGATATACAGCGACTCTAGGGCGGCACTCGAGACGGTGACAGACTCCGGTTCCTCTCATCCCCTGGCAGTCAAAGCCAGAAGCAACTTGAGGAGTTGCACAATCCAAAACAAGGTTATATCCTTGTTTTGGATAAAGGCACACGTGGGACTGGCAGGGAATGAGAGAGCCGATGAGCTAGCGAAGGAGGCGGCACTAAAGCTAAAAAGGAAGCCGGATTATGATAGGTGTCCTGTCTCATTTGTCAAACGCAGTATTAGGAGGGGGACGATTGAGGAATGGGACAGGAGGTACAGATCGGAGGAAACGGCTTCCGGAACAAAGCTGTTCTTCCCCGATGCGGTGACGGCACACAAAATCGTTAAAAAAATAAAATTAGATGGCCAGATTACGCAAATACTAACGGGGCACGGGGGGTTCTCCTCGTACCTGAGCCGTTTCAAGTGCAAGGAGAGCCCATCTTGCCTCTGCGACCCTGAGATGGATGAAACAGTGGAGCACCTTCTCACTGAATGCCCTGTTTTTGCCCGAGAGAGATTCGAGCTGGAGCAAAACCTGGACATAAACGTAGATGTACGAAACCTACAATATATTGTTAAAAGTAAAGACCGAGACAAATTCCTTCAATTTTGTAGAAAAATTGTAAAAATTGTAAACAATAGGAATAAGTCAGCCTAAGAAATGTATAATAGAAGCATATAGTGCAATATATGACTACTATTATACCCATAAGCACATGTATATGAGTATTAGTTAAGAAATATATGTATAAGGACCTAAGTTAAAAAATGTATATACAGGAAAAAAAAAAAAAAAAAAAAAAAAAAAAAAAAAAAAAAAAAAAAAAAAAAAAAAAAAAAAAAACTGAGGTTCCAGCAATCTCAATAGCTCCCATAGCTCTCATTTTTATGTGGTACTTCAGTACATAGCCTAAAACAAAATGAAATATTGTAATTAATTAAAATGCCTTAGCTTCCATGGTCTCTGGTCTACATATCGGAGGAAACATTGTAAGGCAGGAGTGTGGTTTTAGTCGGTAAGAGTCCGACACTGCCCAAGCCATCTCATCCGTGAGGTGGCTTGGGCGTCCATGAGGATTTCCCACTCCTGCCAAAAAAAAAAAAAAAAAAAAAAAAAAAAAAAAAAAAAACCTAACCTAACCTAACCTAACCTAACCTAACCTAACCTAACCTAACCTAACCTAACCTAACCTAACCTAACCTAACCTAACCTAACCTAACCTAACCTAACCTAACCTAACCTAACCTAACCTAACCTAACCTAACCTAACCTAACCTAACCTAACCTAACCTAACCTAACCTAACCTAACCTAACCTAACCTAACCTAACCTAACCTAACCTAACCTAACCTAACCTAACCTAACCTAACCTAACCTAACCTAACCTAACCTAACCTAACCTAACCTAACCTAACCTAACCTAACCTAACCTAACCTAACCTAACCTAACCTAACCTAACCTAACCTAACCTAACCTAACCTAACCTAACCTAACCTAACCTAACCTAACCTAACCTAACCTAACCTAACCGGTCATCAGGATAATATATGTGGCAACCGTCGAACCAGTAATCCTGTACGCGGCCAGCGTATGGGCCCCAGCCGTCGGGAAGCTGGGTGTCATGAGGCAGTTGGGAGCAGTACAGCGCGGCATAGCACAAAAACTGTGTAAGGCTTACCGGACGGTCTCCTTGAACTCTGCGTTGGTGCTGGCTGGGATACTACCTCTCGACCTCCGAGTTCGAGAGGCAGCATCTTTGTATGAGGCCAGGAGGGGGGTGCCCCAGCCAGCACTTGGCGATAGGAGCGTCGAGCAGGCCGCCTCGGCAATGGAAGCCCCACACCCTGCGGAGCGCGCTGAGCTGGAACTCATCAGCCTGGTAAACCAAGAGCAACTTGATGCTCAGAACGAACATGAAGTTCGTATCTACACGGACGGGAGCAAGATTGGGGGCAAAGTAGGTGCGGCGCTCTCCATGTGGAGAGGCGACGCTGAGACCAAAGCCCTCAAACTTGCTCTCCCACACTACGCCACTGTTTACCAGGCCGAGCTTCTGGCAATATGCGTCGCGACCAGGCAGATCATCAAAAACAGTGCGCAGTCGTTTGGAATCTTCAGCGACTCCATGGCAGCCCTCCAAACCATCCAAAATTATGACAGACACCACCCATTGGCGGTGGAGACAAGGGCCAACATTAAATCTATCACCACCCAAAACAAGGCTGTTACCTTGTTTTGGATAAAGGCACACGCGGGTTTGGAGGGAAACGAGAGGGCCGACGAACTGGCCAAGGCGGCCGCTGAAGGTTCCAAACGGAAGCCCGACTATGACCTGTGCCCGGTTTCGTACGTCAAGCGATGCATTCGTATGGCATCGCTTGACGAATGGAACCGCAGATACAGCTCCGGTACAACTGCCTCAGGGACCAAATTGTTTTTCCCGGATGCGGTGGCTGCCTACAGGATTATTAGGAAAATAAAAATCACCAATACGATCACTCAGATCATGACGGGGCACGGTGGATTCTCCGCATACTTGTACCGTTTCAAGTGTAAGGAGAGTCCATCGTGCATTTGCGACCCCGAAGCTGACGAAACGGTGCCACATATATTATTCGAGTGTCCCGTGTTCGCGAGGGACAAACTAGAGGCCGAACAAGCTCTGGACGTAAAACTTGACGCCAATAACATGTCACAAATTATGGTAGGCAAAAAAAGAGACAAATTCTTGGAGTATTGCGTCAAAATAGCGGAAAAGGTAATAAAGCGAAACAAGAGTGCACAAGCAAACAATGCTTAAGTGATATTATGTAAAATATTAATATTAAGCATTGGAAACTTTAAGTGTCAAAAATTGTATAATGTGTAAGCGGAATACTGACAGAATGTATCTGACAGCCTATATAAATAAATGTAAATTAGCTCTAAGAAAAATGGCTAGAAGTAAGAATAGATAATAAGCATTAAAAACTAAGAATTTAAGAATATGTAAGAAGTAAACATTTGTGATTTGCCCAATAAAAGTAACTGTGAAATAGTTTTAAGAGTACTTGTTATAAAATTAGACTGTTAAGATGCTGAGTAAAATGTGTAAAATAATCCAAGTAGCTATAGAATAGAAATAAGATAGAATAAGTACAATTGTATACCATAGAAAATGTAAAATAGTCATAAGGATAGAGATATGTTACAGTGTTATGTAAACGTCACAAATAAATGTTTTTCGCCTCCCGAATTATTACCCCAACTGCGAAATAAATAAAGTAAAACCAGCAGGTTAGTCAGCAAGCAGCTGAAAGTTGGGTATCCCACCCAAGAGATGAACATGAGGATGAATGCAAGAAAGATACCGTATGCTGAATGAAAGTGCGAGAGGAATAAATGCGAGAACTAGTATCAGAATAGGCTCCACTTATGGGGGAGGATGCACAAGAGAAAAAAAAAAAAAAAAAAAAAAAAAAAAAAAAAAAAAAAAAAAAAAACCAAAAAAAACCTAACCTAACCTAACCTAACCTAACCTAACCTAACCTAACCTAACCTAACCTAACCTAACCTAACCTAACCTAACCTAACCTAACCTAACCTAACCTAACCTAACCTAACCTAACCTAACCTTTTTTTTTTTTTTTTTTTTTTTTTTTTTTTTTTTTTTTTTTTTTTTTTTTTTTTTTTTTTTTTTTTTTTTTTTTTTTTTTTTTTTTTTTTTTTTTTTTTTTTGCGCTGGGAAAAAATGCAATTACGCATACCACGCCCATTTGGGGGAATGGGGGGCTATGTGGGACTCCCCGGGCTAGCCCGGTATACCCACTAAAACAACCCAGCGGCATTCCCGCATCGTCTGAGTGGAAGGGCACTGGGAAACCGGCATAGCCTTTACCTCCAGTACCCCTCCGACGATCGCCCGCCTTCACCGCGGCGGGCCCCGCACGAATGTCCCGCAGAGGTGGTGTGGAGTGCAACGCGGGCGGAGGCGCCCCCCCCCGCGCCTGCCGCCCGCCCACACCACCACGAGGAGGGAAAGCCGGTTTCCGCTCCGACCTCCTCCTCGCCCACAGAGGCGCAGCGAGAGGGCCATCCTCCCGCGCGCGCTCCGCCGCCTCCCTTTGCGATTACGTTCTCGCAAAAGGAGGCGACCGCAGCCCAAGATCCCTCGCCCCCCAGCGCGGCGCGCTCCGCCCTGGGGAACGGAACGCAACACGCCGGGAAGCGAGAGGTCCCGGCCGATCCCCGCAATCAGACCGCGGCGCGACCCAGACTGAGCCGTCAGTACCCAAGGGTGTGCCGCGCCGCGTCCTCCGCAGCACGGGTTCGTCAGCCGGCTATTGCCAGCTGACAAACCCGTCGCCCCTACAAGGCTCGTTCCACCATGCCCTCTCCCAGATGAGAGGGCGGGGAAGAGCCCTCCCTCCCATGGCCAACTGGCCACCCCCCCATGGTCAGAATTCGCCACAGACAATAGCCTCCGGGAGCTCAGAAGCTATTGCCCGTGCCCAGGGTGCACCGGCCCGAGCAACTGCTGTTCCCCCCGGACGTATCCATAAGGGACCAGCAGCCACCGGGCACACGAGGAGGTTTCTGACCACGCACCCCAACCTAACCTAACCTAACCTAACCTAACCTTTTTTTTTTTTTTTTTTTTTTTTTTTTTTTTTTTTTTTTTTTTTTTTTTTGCGCTGGGAAAAAATGCAATTACGCATACCCGCCCATTTGGGGGAATGGGGGGCTATGTGGGACTCCCCGGGCTAGCCCGGTATACCCACTAAAACAACCCAGCGGCATTCCCGCATCGTCTGAGTGGAAGGGCACTGGGAAACCGGCATAGCCTTTACTTCCAGTACCCCTCCGACGATCGCCCGCCTTCGCGGCGGGCCCCTCACGTCCTCCCCATGGGGGGAGGGTCGGGAATGTCCGGCGGAGGTGGTGTGGAGTGCAATGCGGGCGGAGGCGCCCCCGCGCCTGTCGCCCGCCCATCACCACCACGAGGAGGGAAAAGTTCACGTCTTCTCCGACCTCTTCTTCGCCTACGGAGCGGCGCAGCGAGAGGGTCATCCTCCCGCGCGCGCTCCGCCGCCTCCTTTTGCGAAATGACGTCCTCGCAAAAGGAGGCAACCGCAGCCCAAGATCCTTCGCTCCCCAGCATGGAACGTACTACGCTGGGAAGCGAGAGGTCCCGGCCGATCTCCGCAATCAGACTGCGGCGCGGCCCAGACCAAGCCGGGCAGACCTCAAGGGTGTGCTGCGCCGTGTCCTCCGCCGCGCCGCAGTCGTGGCACGCTGGGGTCTCCTCCCTCCCGATCCTGTGCAGGTGCGAGCCAAAGCAGCCGTGCCCTGACAGCACCTGGACCAGACGGAAAGAGAGGAAACCGTGTCGCCGCCCGAGCCAGTCCCGCAGAACTGGACCGAGCGCGTCCAGCGTCCGACGGCCAAAGGTGGCGGTAGCGAGGTCGTCCGTCCAATGGACGATGATGGCGTCCCTCGCCTCCCGCCGTACTGCCTCCCGCTCTTCCGCGACGGGGCGCTCCCCCATCGCCCTTCGGCGCGCCGTCCACTCGTACACTCTGGCGAGCACCCACGCCTCGAGTTCCCAAGGGGGGGTGCCGGCCAGAGCGCACGCCGCCGAGAAGCCCACCGAGCGGTAGGCCCTCGCCACCCGCTGTGCAATGGCCCGTTGCGGCCTGCGGATAGCGGTGGCATTCTCCCTTCTATGAAGGGTGTCCGCCCAGATGGGAGCCCCGTAAAGGGCCATGCTTCGCAGGATGCCGGCATACAGACGCCGGCATCGTGCGCTGGGACCTCCCAGGTTGGGGAGGAGCCACGACAGGGCGTCGGCGGCCTTCAGCAGGCGCGTCGACAGACCGCTGAAGTGCGGCCCGAAGCGCCACCTGCTGTCCAGCACCAGGCCC
Source organism: Amphipyra tragopoginis (assembly GCA_905220435.1). Taxonomy (NCBI): domain Eukaryota; kingdom Metazoa; phylum Arthropoda; class Insecta; order Lepidoptera; family Noctuidae; genus Amphipyra; species Amphipyra tragopoginis. Next base: position 30,735 of record HG992017.1, read on the forward strand.
AGATATTTCATCTGGGGCCGGACCTCCACTCTGGCGCCCTCCACGGCTATGTGGGCGTCTGGAGGGCAGCGCTGCCGAGGCCCGTGGAAGAACACGGCCTCGGTCTTGTTCAGCGCCACCCTCAACCCCAGGCGGCGGATCCTCCCCGCCACCAAGGACCCGCCAGCCGATGCCAGACAGGCCGCCTCCCCAAAGTTCTTCCCCCGGGCAGTGAGAAGAGTGTCGTCCGCGTAGCAGATGACACTCGTGCCCGGGAGGAGGGCCCCCCGCAGGAGCCAATCGAACCCAATGTTCCACAGGGTGGGCCCCAGCACGGACCCCTGTGGAACACCGGACTCCGCGCCATATCGCCTCAACCTGGCCATTTTGTCCACAAGGAGGACCTCGCGGTCCTCCAAGTAGCTGGCCAGGAGGCCCCTCAAGTACTGGGGCACTCCGTGATACCGGAGTGCCTCCAATATAGTCGAGTGGGGGACGGAGTTGAAGGCGTTGGCTATGTCGAATGACACCGCCAATACTCCGTCCCCCGCCTCCGCCGCCTCCTTCACCTGGGCCTTCAGTAGGGCCAGGGCGTCGATGGTGGACCGGCCCCGTCGGAAACCGAACTGGGCGTCCGACAGGTCCGGCCCCTCCCTCCGCAGATGGCTGTTGAGCCGGCGGGCAATGATCCCCTCGAACATTTTACCGACCTCATCGAGAAGGACGATGGGCCGGTACGCCGAGGGGGAATCGATCGGGCGTCCCTCTTTACGGAGGAGGCACAGCCGCCCCTCCTTCCAAAGTTTCGGGAACCTTCCAGCCGTCAAGCACGCGCTGAAAAGGTCCCGAAACCTGTCCTCCATTTGAGTGGCAGCTATGGCCACCACCCGTGCCGGAACGCCATCCGGTCCAGGGGCCGTCTTTTTGGCGCGGAGGCCTACGACTACCGCGTGGAGCTCGTCCGCAGTCACCGGAGGGACCTCTTCCTCCGGTGAGGCCGCACCCTGCGGGGGGTCCATTGTTGGTGGGGCGAAGTCGGTCCTGCGCGGAAACAGGGACTGGACCACCCCATCCAACAGTGCCGGCTCAAGGGTTTCCGTCAGTGGGGGACCATGGGGGCGCAGCTTGTTCCGCGCCGCCTTGTATGGCCTCCCGTACGGATCCCTGTCGAGACTCTCCAGCATCTCGGCTCCCGCCGAGTCCATGGCAGCGTACATAGCCGTCTCGAGGACCGTTTTCGCCTCTCTGTACGAGGCGTAGAGGCGGTCCTCGTCTGCCTGACTACGGACGCTGCGCCGACGGCTCCGCATGTAGGCCCTTCTGGCCGCCACACAGGCGGCACGGAGCCCCGCCAGTTCCTCCGTCCACCAATAGACGGCGCGACGGGGGGGCGGACGGCGAGAGCGAGGCATGCTGGAGTTGCACACCTCGGTCAGGGATCCCCTGAGCCGGACCGCTGCGGCGTCGACGTCGACGTCCAGGGCCCCAACAGGGGGCGACAGCCAGTCCTGGAGGAAGGCCGCCTCCCTGGCCGCCTCCCGGTCCAGGCGAGTGAGAGCCCACCGGGGGAAGGGGGACCTGCCGGAGCGGGCCATCTCCCCGCGGGGACTCTGAGTGGAGATGTCGAACCGCACATATCGGTGGTCCGACAAGGTTTCCACCATCTCCACCCGCCAGTTCACGATGCGTGCGGCTAGCACGGGGGTGGCGAACGAGACGTCAACCACCGACCCTCCCCGTTGCCGCACACACGTGTGGACCGCCCCCCTGTTGAGGAGGGACACACCGCACGACGTCGCCCAAAATTCAACGGCGCGCCCCCGGACGTCACAGGAGGCAGACGGGTTGCCCCAAGCCGCCGACTTGGCGTTTAGGTCGCCTAACACGACGACCTGGCGCGGTGCCGCCCTCCCCACAACTGCAGTGAGGACCTCCAGGAAGTCCTCAAAGTCTGAGAGAGGGCGGTTTGGGGAGAAATAGACCCCAACTAGGGCCACATCCCCCCACGCGGCGGCCACGTATCCCGGTCCCCTCTCTAAGAGCGAGAGGGGAGGGGAGTCTGTGGAAGACCGCGCCACCATTGCCACCAGGCCGTCCCGGTCGCCCAGCCAACTCCTGGGGACCGAGTAGGGCTCGGCGACCACCGCCAAGTCCACCAACCACTCAGCCATGGTCTGCATCAGCAGATCCTGGGCCACCCGGCAGTGGTTGGTGTTCGTCTGGAGGATGCGATGTTCGATGTCCCTATCCATCAGTCGGACATCGCACCCCCCTCCTCCGCAGCCACCGAGGTTCCCGCAACGGGAACGACTGTGCTAGTAGCGGGCCCTGTTGGAGCCCGAACTTTGCCCTTCTTGGGGGGAGGATTACAATTCCTCCCCTTCATGATGTGGTCTGCCGGGCAGCCGCTGGCGGCACACACTGCACAGCGCGGTGTAGCGACCGTGCAGGAGGCGGATTTGTGGCCGTCCTTGCCGCAGCGGTAGCAGCTGTCCGTCCTGTCGACCGTGGACGGACAGAGGGCCCGGGTGTGTCCGGTGCCGAAGCACCTGTAGCACCGCAGAGTATGCTCCGCAAGTGCCCGGACTGCACCCGAGCTGAAGCCCACACACAGCCGTCCCTTTTCGAGGACGGCCTTGGCGGCGGCGACTGGGCACTCGAGCCGAATGGTGCCCATGCCACCGCGGCCGGGTCTGATGTCCCGGCCTTTCACCGCTGCGACGCTGCAGCCCCCGATCGCTGCGACCGCCGCCACCACCTCCTCTTTGGTGACCGAGTCGTCGAGGTCGGTCACCTCTAAGGCCGCCGTCTTCACCGGGCGAGCCACCTTGGCTGCGTCCGCGATGACCTCCTGCAGCTTGGCTGCGAAGAGGTCAGCGCTGGCGCTGCCCTCCGCCCCCGGGAACTCGAAGATTCGAGCCCCGGTTTGGGTCCGCCGGCAGGTGACTTTGCTGATCCCCAATTGGGTGGGATCAGCATTGGTACGCGCCCGCATCAGAATGGACGCGTACGTCTCGCCCCGCGCCACAGCCTCTGCGGTGAGCGTCACCACGACGGCTGCGGTCTTTGGAGGGGTGAGTTTTTTCCCCCCTCTCCCTCTCCCCTTCCCCTTACCCCCGCCAGTCTGCGGCTGGCTGGGGGTTGACGCGGCGGGGGTGGTGGCAGAGGCGGCCTGCGCCGCCCTTTTGCCCTTTCCCTTCCCCTTCCCCTCCCCCTTTCCGGACGTCTGCGACGGGCCGGAAGGCGCGGCGGAAGGGAGTACGGTGGCGGGACGGTGGGTCTTTTTGCCCCTGCCTTTACCCTTCCCGACCACCTCGGTCCAACCGTTGGACGGAGTGGTGGAAGGGAGAAGGGCGTCCTCCCCTTGCGAGGACGGCCCCGGCTCTGGCTCTCGCCGCCCATCCGCCGCAAGTGGCGGTCGCTGGCGCTTCTCCGGCAGGAGCCGGTCCTCAATGCCTGCTAAGCAGGCTCTAGTGAAGGCCCGCTCCTCCATTACAACCTTTCGGATTGTGTCCTCTAGGTTGAAGGAGGGGGCCTCCACAGCAGGCGGTGGTGCGGCCTGGCTTGGCCGGGCGGTGGCGTCGGCCAGCTTCTGATGCAGCTGGCTGACCTCCAACTGCAGGCGATCGACCCTCGCCTGCAGTTGCTGCGTCTCATCGGTCGCCTTCCTTTTGACCAGCTCCTCAATGATGCCGCGCATGCTCGCCGCACGGCATTTGAGGGCCTTCTGGAAGGTTCCCTTCAGGTTCGAGGACTTGGAGGCGACCTCCGCTATCTCCTCCTCGTCCTCCTCCGCCATCCGCGCCAGTTCGGCCAATGAATGGTCGGCGTACAGCACGCGGGACGCGCCGTACCCGGACTTGGCCCGGGCGTTACGCGCCCGCTGCTCTTTAGCGGCGACCCGCTCCTCCAGCTCCTGCTGGAGCTGCTCCCGCCGAGCCAGGTCTAGCTGGCGTTGTGCGTCAGCAAGGCCCACGACGTGGGAGTCCGCGGCTATCGCGGGCTTCTTGGCCCTTGACTTGGCCGACCCCGACGCCGAAGACCCTCCAGACCCCTCCTTTCTAAATGCGCGCTTGCGCGACATCGACCGGGACATCCCATCGGATGCGAGTGAGCTGACGGACTCATCGGCAGAATCCTCCGACATCGACTCAACTCCCACGAAGAAGCTCGCCGCAGACGGCGCGCGGCTGGCTTCAGACGCCGAGGCGTCAGATTGGCCCTGAGAAGGGCCTTTTGGTTGGCCCTGAGAAGGGCCTTTTGGTTGGCCCTGAGAAGGGCCTTTTGGTTGGCCCTGAGAAGGGCCTTTTGGTTGGCCCTGAGAAGGGCCTTTTGGTTGGCCCTGAGAAGGGCCTTTTGGTTGGCCCTGAGAAGGGCCTTTTGGTTTAAGGAAACGCCCGAGGGCGTCCCGCGGTGTGTGAGACATGGTCTCCAACAGTATCGCAGCACGCAAGACAGAATTTGATTGCTACGAAGCACAGTGCACTTTGGCCGAGCCCAGCCTGCCACTCCGTTACGGTGGTCAGGACTGGGTCGTTTCCAGGGGACACGACGAGGACGTAAGCACTGTGGGGTAGTCCCCCAACCTAACCTAACCTAACCTAACCTAACCTAACCTAACCTTTTTTTTTTTTTTTTTTTTTTTTTTGCGCTGGGAAAAAATGCAATTACGCATACCCGCCCATTTGGGGGAATGGGGGGGGCTATGTGGGACTCCCCGGGCTAGCCCGGTATACCCACTAAAACAACCCAGCGGCATTCCCGCATCGTCTGAGTGGAAGGGCACTGGGAAACCGGCATAGCCTTTACTTCCAGTGCCCCTCCGACGATCGCCCGCCTTCGCGGCGGGCCCCTCACGTCCTCCCCATGGGGGGAGGGTCGGGAATGTCCGGCGGAGGTGGTGTGGAGTGCAATGCGGGCGGAGGCGCCCCCGCGCCTGTCGCCCGCCCATCACCACCACGAGGAGGGAAAAGTTGACGTCTTCTCCGACCTCTTCTTCGCCTACGGAGCGGCGCAGCGAGAGGGTCATCCTCCCGCGCGCGCTCCGCCGCCTCCTTTTGCGAAATGACGTCCTCGCAAAAGGAGGCAACCGCAGCCCAAGATCCTTCGCTCCCCAGCATGGAACGTACTACGCTGGGAAGCGAGAGGTCCCGGCCGATCTCCGCAATCAGACTGCGGCGCGGCCCAGACCAAGCCGGGCAGACCTCAAGGGTGTGCTGCGCCGTGTCCTCCGCCGCGCCGCAGTCGTGGCACGCTGGGGTCTCCTCCCTCCCGATCCTGTGCAGGTGCGAGCCAAAGCAGCCGTGCCCTGACAGCACCTGAACCAGACGGAAAGAGAGGAAACCGTGTCGCCGCCCGAGCCAGTCCCGCAGAACTGGACCGAGCGCGTCCAGCGTCCGACGGCCAAAGGTGGCGGTACCGAGGTCGTCCGTCCAATGGACGACGATGGCATCCCTCGCCTCCCGCCGTACGGCCTCCCGCTCTTCCGCGACGGGGCGCTCTCCCATCGCCCTTCGGCGCGCCGTCCACTCGTACACTCTGGCGAGCACCCACGCCTCGAGTTCCCAAGGGGGGGTGCCGGCCAGAGCGCACGCCGCCGAGAAGCCCACCGAGCGGTAGGCCCTCGCCACCCGCTGTGCAATGGCCCGTTGCGGCCTGCGGATAGCGGTGGCATTCTCCCTTCTATGAAGGGAGTCCGCCCAGATGGGGGCCCCGTAAAGGGCCATGCTCCGCAGGATGCCGGCATACAGACGCCGGCATCGTGCGCTGGGACCTCCCAGGTTGGGGAGGAGCCACGACAGGGCGTCGGCGGCCTTCAGCAGGCGCGTCGACAGACCGCTGAAGTGCGGCCCGAAGCGCCACCTGCTGTCCAGCACCAGGCCCAGATATTTCATCTGGGGCCGGACCTCCACTCTGGCGCCCTCCACGGCTATGTGGGCGTCTGGAGGGCAGCGCTGCCGAGGCCCGTGGAAGAACACGGCCTCGGTCTTGTTCAGCGCCACCCTCAACCCCAGGCGGCGGATCCTCCCCGCCACCAAGGACCCGCCAGCCGATGCCAGACAGGCCGCCTCCCCAAAGTTCTTCCCCCGGGCAGTGAGAAGAGTGTCGTCCGCGTAGCAGATGACACTCGTGCCCGGGAGGAGGGCCCCCCGCAGGAGCCAATCGAACCCAATGTTCCACAGGGTGGGCCCCAGGACCGACCCCTGTGGAACACCGGACTCCGCGCCATACCGCCTCAACCTGGCCATTTTGTCCACAAGGAGGACCTCGCGGTCCTCCAAGTAGCTGGCCAGGAGGCCCCTCAAGTACTGGGGCACTCCGTGATACCGGAGTGCCTCCAATATAGTCGAGTGGGGGACGGAGTTGAAGGCGTTGGCTATGTCGAATGACACCGCCAATACTCCGTCCCCCGCCTCCGCCGCCTCCTTCACCTGGGCCTTCAGTAGGGCCAGGGCGTCGATGGTGGACCGGCCCCGTCGGAAACCGAACTGGGCGTCCGACAGGTCCGGCCCCTCCCTCCGCAGATGGCTGTTGAGCCGGCAGGCAATGATCCCCTCGAACATTTTGCCGACCTCATCGAGAAGGACGATGGGCCGGTACGCCGAGGGGGAATCGACCGGGCGTCCCTCTTTACGGAGGAGGCACAGCCGCCCCTCCTTCCAAAGTTTCGGGAACCTTCCAGCCGTCAAGCACGCGCTGAAAAGGTCCCGAAACCTGTCCTCCATTTGAGAGGCAGCTAAGGCCACCACCCGTGCCGGGACACCATCCGGTCCAGGGGCCGTCTTTTTGGCGCGGAGGCCCACGACTACCGCGTGGAGCTCGTCCGCAGTCACCGGAGGGACCTCTTCATCCGGTGAGGCCGCACCCTGCGGGGGGTCCATCGTTGGTGGGGCGAAGTCGGTCCTGCGCGGAAACAGGGACTGGACCACCCCATCCAACAATGCCGGCTCAAGGGTTTCCGTCAGTGGGGGACCATGGGGGCGCAGCTTGTTCCGCGCCGCCTTGTATGGCCTCCCGTACGGATCCCTGTCGAGACTCTCCAGCATCTCGGCTCCCGCCGAGTCCATGGCAGCGTACATAGCCGTCCCGAGGACCGTTTTCGCCTCTCTGTACGAGGCGTAGAGGCGGTCCTCGTCTGCCTGACTACGGACGCTGCGCCGACGGCTCCGCATGTAGGCCCTTCTGGCCGCCACACAGGCGGCACGGAGCCCCGCCAGTTCCTCCGTCCACCAATAGACGGCGCGACGGGGGGGCGGACGGCGAGAGCGAGGCATGCTGGAGTTGCACACCTCGGTCAGGGATCCCCTGAGCCGGACCGCTGCGGCGTCGACGTCGACGTCCAGGGCCCCAACAGGGGGCGACAGCCAGTCCTGGAGGAAGGCCGCCTCCCTGGCCGCCTCCCGGTCCAGGCGAGTGAGAGCCCACCGGGGGAAGGGAGACCTGCCGGAGCGGGCCATCTCCCCGCGGGGACTCTGAGTGGAGATGTCGAACCGCACATATCGGTGGTCCGACAAGGTTTCCACCATCTCCACCCGCCAGTTCACGATGCGTGCGGCTAGCACGGGGGTGGCGAACGAGACGTCAACCACCGACCCTCCCCGTTGCCGCACACACGTGTGGACCGCCCCCCTGTTGAGGAGGGACACACCGCACGACGTCGCCCAAAACTCAACGGCGCGCCCCCGGACGTCACAGGAGGCAGACGGGTTGCCCCAAGCCGCCGACTTGGCGTTTAGGTCGCCTAACACGACGACCTGGCGCGGTGCCGCCCTCCCCACAACTGCAGTGAGGACCTCCAGGAAGTCCTCAAAGTCTGAGAGAGGGCGGTTTGGGGAGAAATAGACCCCAACTAGGGCCACATCCCCCCACGCGGCGGCCACGTATCCCGGTCCCCTCTCTAAGAGCGAGAGGGGAGGGGAGTCTGTGGAAGACCGCGCCACCATTGCCACCAGGCCGTCCCGGTCGCCCAGCCAACTCCTGGGGACCGAGTAGGGCTCGGCGACCACCGCCAAGTCCACCAACCACTCAGCCATGGTCTGCATCAGCAGGTCCTGGGCCACCCGGCAGTGGTTGGTGTTCGTCTGGAGGATGCGATGTTCGATGTCCCTATCCATCAGTCGGACATCGCACCCCCCTCCTCCGCAGCCACCGAGGTTCCCGCAACGGGAACGACTGTGCTAGCAGCGGGCCCTGTTGGAGCCCGAACTTTGCCCTTCTTGGGGGGAGGATTACAATTCCTCCCCTTCATGATGTGGTCTGCCTGGCAGCCGCTGGCGGCACACACTGCACAGCGCGGTGTAGCGACCGTGCAGGAGGCGGATTTGTGACCGTCCTTGCCGCAGCGGTAGCAGCTGTCCGTCCTGTCGACCGTGGACGGACAGAGGGCCCGGGTGTGTCCGGTGCCGAAGCACCTGTAGCACCGCAGAGTATGCTCCGCAAGTGCCCGGACTGCACCCGAGCTGAAGCCCACACACAGCCGTCCCTTTTCGAGGACGGCCTTGGCGGCGGCGACTGGGCACTCGAGCCGAATGGTGCCCATGCCACCGCGGCCGGGTCTGATGTCCCGGCCTTTCACCGCTGCGACGCTGCAGCCCCCGATCGCTGCGACCGCCGCCACCACCTCCTCTTTGGTGACCGAGTCGTCGAGGTCGGTCACCTCTAAGGCCGCCGTCTTCACCGGGCGAGCCACCTTGGCTGCGTCCGCGATGACCTCCTGCAGCTTGGCTGCGAAGAGGTCAGCGCTGGCGCTGCCCTCCGCCCCCGGGAACTCGAAGATTCGAGCCCCGGTTTGGGTCCGCCGGCAGGTGACTTTGCTGATCCCCAATTGGGTGGGATCAGCATTGGTACGCGCCCGCATCAGAATGGACGCGTACGTCTCGCCCCGCGCCACAGCCTCTGCGGTGAGCGTCACCACGACGGCTGCGGTCTTTGGGGGGGTGAGTTTTCCCCTTTTCCCCCCTCTCCCTCTCCCCTTCCCCTTACCCCCGCCAGTCTGCGGCTGGCTGGGGGTTGACGCGGCGGGGGTGGTGGCAGAGGCGGCCTGCGCCGCCCTTTTGCCCTTTCCCTTCCCCTTCCCCTCCCCCTTTCCGGACGTCTGCGACGGGCCGGAAGGCGCGGCGGAAGGGGGTACGGTGGCGGGACGGTGGGTCTTTTTGCCCCTGCCTTTACCCTTCCCGACCACCTCGGTCCAACCGTTGGACGGAGTGGTGGAAGGGAGAAGGGCGTCCTCCCCTTGCGAGGACGGCCCCGGCTCTGGCTCTCGCCGCCTATCCGCCGCAAGTGGCGGTCGCTGGCGCTGCTCCGGCAGGAGCCGGTCCTCAATGCCTGCTAGGCAGGCTCTAGTGAAGGCCCGCTCCTCCATTACAACCTTTCGGATTGTGTCCTCTAGGTTGAAGGAGGGGGCCTCCACAGCAGGCGGTGGTGCGGCCTGGCTTGGCCGGGCGGTGGCGTCGGCCAGCTTCTGATGCAGCTGGCTGACCTCCAACTGCAGGCGATCGACCCTCGCCTGCAGTTGCTGCGTCTCATCGGTCGCCTTCCTTTTGACCAGCTCCTCGATGATGCCGCGCATGCTAGCCGCACGGCATTTGAGGGCCTTCTGGAAGGTTCCCTTCAGGTTCGAGGACTTGGAGGCGACCTCCGCTATCTCCTCCTCGTCCTCCTCCGCCATCCGCGCCAGTTCGGCCAATGAATGGTCGGCGTACAGCACGCGGGACGCGCCGTACCCGGACTTGGCCCGGGCGTTACGCGCCCGCTGCTCTTTAGCGGCGACCCGCTCCTCCAGCTCCTGCTGGAGCTGCTCCCGCCGAGCCAGGTCTAGCTGGCGTTGAGCGTCAGCAAGGCCCACGACGTGGGAGTCCGCGGCTATCGCGGGCTTCTTGGCCCTTGACTTGGCCGACCCCGACGCCGAAGAACCTCCAGACCCCTCCTTTCTAAATGTGCGCTTGCGCGACATCGACCGGGACATACCATCGGATGCGAGTGAGCTGACGGACTCATCGGCAGACTCCTCCGACATCGACTCAACTCCCACGAAGAAGCTCGCCGCAGACGGCGCGCGGCTGGCTTCAGACGCCGAGGCGTCAGATTGGCCCTGAGAAGGGCCTTTTGGTTGGCCCTGAGAAGGGCCTTTTGGTTGGCCCTGAGAAGGGCCTTTTGGTTTAAGGAAACGCCCGAGGGCGTCCCGCGGTGTGTGAGACATGGTCTCCAACGGTATCGTAGCACGCAAGACAGAATTTGATTGCTACGAAGCACAGTGCACTTTGGCCGAGCCCAGCCTGCCACTCCGTTACGGTGGTCAGGACTGGGTCGTTTCCAGGGGACACGACGAGGACGTAAGCACTGTGGGGTGGTCCCCCAACCTAACCTAACCTAACCTAACCTAACCTAACCTTTTTTTTTTTTTTTTTTTTTTTTTTTTTTTTTTTTTTTTTTTTTTTTTTTTTTTTTTTTTTTTTGCGCTGGGAAAAAATGCAATTACGCATACCACGCCCATTTGGGGGAATGGGGGGCTATGTGGGACTCCCCGGGCTAGCCCGGTATACCCACTAAAACAACCCAGCGGCATTCCCGCATCGTCTGAGTGGAAGGGCACTGGGAAACCGGCATAGCCTTTACCTCCAGTACCCCTCCGACGATCGCCCGCCTTCACCGCGGCGGGCCCCGCACGAATGTCCCGCAGGTGGTGTGGAGTGCAACGCGGGCGGAGGCGCCCCCCCCGCGCCTGCCGCCCGCCCACACCACCACGAGGAGGGAAAGCCGGTTTCCGCTCCGACCTCCTCCTCGCCCACAGAGGCGCAGCGAGAGGGCATCCTCCCGCGCGCGCTCCGCCGCCTCCCTTTGCGATTACGTCCTCGCAAAAGGAGGCGACCGCAGCCCAAGATCCCTCGCCTCCCAGCGCGGCGCGCTCCGCCCTGGGGAACGGAACGCAACACGCCGGGAAGCGAGAGGTCCCGGCCGATCCCCGCAATCAGACCGCGGCGCGACCCAGACTGAGCCGTCAGTACTCAAGGGTGTGCCGCGCCGCGTCCTCCGCAGCACGGGTTCGTCAGCCGGCTATTGCCAGCTGACAAACCCGTCGCCCCTACAAGGCTCGTTCCACCATGCCCTCTCCTAGATGAGAGGGCGGGGAAGAGCCCTCCCTCCCATGGCCAACTGGCCACCCCCCCATGGTCAGAATTCGCCACAGACAATAGCCTCCGGGAGCTCAGAAGCTATTGCCCGTGCCCAGGGTGCACCGGCCCGAGCAACTGCTGTTCCCCCCGGACGTATCCATAAGGGACCAGCAGCCACCGGGCACACGAGGAGGTTTCTGACCACGCACCCCAACCTAACCTAACCTAACCTAACCTAACCTAACCTAACCTAACCTAACCGAGTTCCCCCCTGACTCGCGTGGCAATCGGATCGTTTTTGTTGTCGTTCCGCAAACAAAAAAAAAAAAAAAAAATCATAAAAGTGGTGAAAAGTGCTCCGATTTCGTCACGTTCCGCCCGGCACTCAGAGCGCCACGTTTTTATCTCGCTCCGCGACTAAAAATACAAAATAAGTGGTTTTTCTTGTCCGATCAAAACAAGTGATATATCAAAAGTTGCGCATTTGCGCGGTGCATCCGGCTGTGCTTTTTGTTTTAGCCGCAAAGTGCTAGTAAAAAAGTTAAAGTGAAAAGAGTGAAAAATTTGAGGTTATAAAATCTTCAAAGTGGAAAATCTCGCGATTTGTCGCGACGACACACACTTTTCGACACGCTGTTGGGTGCGCCTCAGGCGCCCCTGCACAACAAGTGCAGCCCCGGATTTTTCCGGCGCACCAATCGCGAGAAATCTCCTGAAAAACAACATCCACGTGGTGCAGAAAACCAGAAAACGCGGAGCTAGAAGGCTGAAATTTTGCAGCCATCAACAAGACTACTGGCATAGATTTATGCCGCAGGTATTTTTTAATTACCTAACATTTTCGATTTTTGGGAGCAGTTAGAAAATTCAAAATTCAGACAGTAATATCTCCGGATATTTACAACATTTTAAAGATCTTCAACTGCAGCCCGGTGCGCGCTTATTGGGAGGATACAGACCTTAAGTTTTAGATTTTTTAGTTAAATAGTTTCTTAATTATAAGGAAATATATGGTTTTAACACATTTTTTAGAAAATTTTAATGTTAATACGTGTAAATTTTTGCTTTGATATTCTTAGTGTGTAGGGCTTTATTTGAGCCTTATTTAGACATTTTTTCCAGATTTTTCGGTTTAGCGGTTCCGGAGATATAAATTTTTTAGTGTTTTTCTTTAATAATTTGAAATTTAATAATAAATAATTAATTTTGACACCGGGACCGGGTCCAACAAGTTGGTTGCGACCCCTACAAGCCCAAACAAGGGTCATAAATCTCTAAAATCGAGAGATCTACACATTTTTAGGAAATAGGTTTTTTAGGTTTAGTTTTTCAGATTGAGATATCTCAGGAGCCGCTGGACCGACAAGTCTCGGATTTCCGCTCCCGGCTGTGGCCCTGCGTAGTTTTTAAGTTAGTTTAGTTTTCAGGGATTTTTCAGGCCGAAAATTTTTCAGCGCTGAAACCGGTCTGGGTGTGCGCGGAAGGTCGGTCCCATCTCCACATCCAAAACCGCGACTCTCTCCGACAAACGGCTGCGGAGCTACAGCCAATTAAAGCAGGCTTTTGACAGCTCGGCGGCCATCTTGGCAAACTTTGACGCCACGTAGCTCCGGAGTTAGTGGTCGTAGAGAGTTGCCGTTTCCACAATATTGTGTGGGGAGACGGACTCGGTCTGACGCGCCGGTTTTCAGGCGGTTTCAGCTGAAAATTTTTCAGGATCCTGAAAGTTGTCCCGCACGAAGGAGTGGGTCGGCCCAAGCCAGGAGAGCCCAAGCTCGAGGTTTCTGTGACCATCCGAAGCCGAGATAATACCTGTCAAAGTTTAACTTTGACAGCTGCGCCGCCATTTTGGCTAAAACTCAAACCCTTATATCTCGGCAACGGGGGGTCGCAGAGCGACGAGAGTTGCTCTCCGGGATTGGTCTACTGCTGCCCTTGCGGGTGGGCCAGCTTTCAGGATTTTTCAGGAGCTGAAAGATTTTTTTTGTCCTGAAAAGTTCGCCAGTGCACGGACCTCGTCGGGCTCGACAAGATAAGCCCAAGCACGGAGGGATTCGGCCAGTGGGTTGCGGAGTAATCGAGTTTTAACCAGATCTCTGGCCGCCATCTTGGTAAAAAACCAGATTTTCAAACTCAGATTGCTCCGGAACCCCTAGGGCTAGGTACCTCGTGTTTGGTATCGTTGAGTTTGGCTCGGCGGGCTCCGTCCACTGATAGAGTCAGAGGGACGCTACCTAGAGCCGCTCTGGGAAAGAGCCAAAAAAGTAGGTTTTCCTGAATTTTTTTGCACTATACCGACTTTAAGGCCTAGGTAAGGCTCTTTCTGACTGCACTGAACCGTGCAACCTAGCATAAGACCCGGTAGAGACTTCTTTTGAAGTTCTACCATAGTTTAAGATTAAGACACTTGTGCACTTTTGCCGAACATTAGCACCTTATAATAATATTTTATTTTATTTTATCGTCCTTTTTGACGTTTTTATTTTAAATTTTAACTCAACTGACGCATACCTCCGACAATGTTCGGTCACAGGACTCCCATGAAGAAACCTGACGCCGAGAAATCTCCGTTGAGACCAGGGGCAGTGCCCCCAAGTGTCAGGCGGAGTATTACAGATTGGGAAGCGACGAGAACTTCCCCCACCCCCACCCCCATCCCTGCCCCCTCTTCATCAAAAATGACGTCGCAGGCCGGACCTGCAAAAACCAAGACTAAGCCCGCACTGATGCAGGAGGGCATTTTAACTGACTCACCGCCAAAAGCCACCTTCGTCGACCGAACTGCTGAGGCGAAGGCTTGCCTGACAAAGGCAAAGCTTCACCTCAGCAACTCGCGGAACACCAAAACGGAAATTAAGACGGCGATCGTTGAAGCCACAGATAGATTATACCAACTGGTGAAGGAGGCCGAAGCTGAACTGAAGGCGGTTAAGAGGAGGCACCCGGCGGGGGAGAGGCAGGGGGCGGTGGTGACAAACCCAGAGCCTGCAGTCACGGACACGATAGCTCTCGATCAAGCTGCCACGGGAAAGATCCTCTCTGCAATGGAGGAACACACAAGGGTCCTGGCTGAAAATACGAGGAAGATCGAAGAGCTAAAAGATAAAATTGACCTGCAAAACGAGGTCCTGGAGCGCGGAACATACGCGAGTGTAACGGCAACTCGCCCAACGACGACTTCACTACCAAAACGCAGCACGTTGCACTCGGTGGTGATAACATCTAAAAACGAAAAGGAGACCGGAGACCAGGTCCTGGGCAGGATCCGGGAGGCGATAGACGCGAAAGAGGGCTGGATTAAAGTGGATAGAGTCCGAAAAGCCAAGGACAGGAAAGTTATTATGGGCTTTGAGACCCAGGACGAGAGGTCAAAAGCCAAGATCCGGCTGCAGCAGGAAGGAATTGACCTCACTGTCGAGGAGGTTAAAAACCGAGACCCGTTGTTGATTCTGAAGAACGTCCTGGTAGTAAATACCGACGAGGACGTTCTAAAGGCCTTCAGAAATCAAAACAAGGGTGTTTTCAACGGCCTCGACAGTGTGGAAAATAGGGTCGAGGTCCGCTACAGACGGAGAACTCAAAATCCACATATCGGCCATGTAGTCCTTAGTGTTTCGCCTACCATCTGGCAGCGGGCATTAGATTTGGGGGCCGTTCATATAGACCTGCAGCGCGTCAGGGTTGAGGACCAGTCGCCGCTGGTCCAGTGCACGCGCTGTCTGGGTTTTGGGCACGGGAAGCGGTTCTGCAAAGAGCCCGCAGACCTGTGCAGCCATTGTGGCGGCCCCCACATGAGGGCTGAGTGCGCAGACTGGCTCTCGGGAACAGCACCCGTCTGCCATAACTGCACGAGAGCGAAAGCCGAACATGGAGGCCAGCATAACGCCTTCAGTCTGGAATGCCCCGTGCGTAGGAAATGGGATGATATAGCCAGATCATCCATTGCGTATTGTTAAGGGCACCCCGGTGGAACACATAGCACACTATAAAGTGGTACAGGCTAACCTCCAACGCAAGAAACTAGCCACCAATGAGCTTCTTACAGAAGCCACGAAGCGCGGAATAGCGGTGGCACTGCTACAGGAACCTTACACGGCCGGGGTTAAAGTAATGAGGAGTCACAGGGGCGTTAGAATCTTCCAGAACACTGGCACAGGAGATGGGACTGTGAAAGCGGCAATCGCTGTTTTTAACAGCGACTTTAACATAAAGCAGTACCCGAAACTCACCACAAACAACATCGTCGTGGTGGGAATCCAAACCAGTGCCTGGGAGGTCACGCTTGTCTCCTTTTACTTCGAACCAGACCAGCCCATCGAGCCCTATTTGGAACACCTCAAGAAAATAGAGCTAGCAGTCGGTTCCAAAAAACTGATCGTTGGAGGGGACGCCAATGCCAAAAGCTTATGGTGGGGCAGCCCAACGACCGACTTTAGAGGCGAAGAGGTGGTAGGAACTCTCGGTGAGCTAAACCTAAACATACTAAACCGAGGGGAAATCCCGACCTTCGACACCATCCGAGGAGGAAGGCGGTACAGCAGCTTCGTAGACGTCACAGCCTGCTCCAACGACATCCTGGACCTGATCGACAACTGGAGGGTCGACGAAGGACTCACGAGCTCGGATCACAACGGCATTATGTTTGAGATCCTCTTACAAAAATCAAAGGGCATTAAAATTGAAAGGACTACCAGAAAATTTAACACTAAAAAAGCTAATTGGCCTAAGTTTTGTGAAAAATTTAACCAATTAAAAATAGATCACAAATTAACAATAAATGAATTAGATAAAATTAAAGAAACTAAAGAAATAGATATCACAGTAGACAATTTCACAAAAGTAATCGACGAAGCATGCAAACATTCAATACCAGCCAAAATACATAAAGAGGAGCTCAACTTGCCGTGGTGGTCCGAGAGACTCGCTGAGATGAAGAGGGCCGTCACCACCAGGAAGCGCAGGATCCGCTGTGCCGCTCCAATCCGAAGGTCGATGGTAATAGAAGAGTACCTGAGGGAAAAAGAAAAGTATGAGTTAGAAGTAGCCAGAGCTCAAACCGAGAGTTGGAAGGAATTCTGCGGGAAACAGGACAGGGAGGGGGTCTGGGAAGGTATATACAGGGTTATAGGTAGGACGCGGCGTAGGGAGGAGGATTTGCCACTGGAAAGGAACGGTGAAGTGCTGGATGCAAAAGGCTCTGTAGAATTCTTAGCACGAACATTCTACCCAGAAGACCTACCAGAAAGCGACAACGCGCTTCACCGATCCATAAGAAGTCAAGCCGAAGACGTGAACTCTGGCGATCAAGATGATACCTGCGAGCCACCGTTTACGATGGCAGAACTTAAAAATTCAGTGGAGTCCTTCAACCCCAAGAAGGCACCGGGTTCCGACGGCTTTACCGCCGACATTTGTCTACACGCCGTGGGAGATGACCCTGAAGTGTTCCTAAAATTATTAAACAAGTGCCTGGAGTGCCATCACTTCCCCACGGCCTGGAAGGAGGCTACAGTGGTAATACTAAGGAAGCCTGGAAAAGAGACTTATTCCACACCAAAGTCATATAGGCCGATTGGACTGCTGCCTATCTTGGGAAAAATCTTTGAAAAGATGCTGGTGGCCCGCCTTAAATTCCATCTTTTACCGAGGATGAGTACTCGCCAGTACGGGTTCATG